>JAUBWS010050201.1:0-13168 GCA_032270445.1 Darlingtonia californica
GGGAAATTTAATCAGAAAATCGGAAAAGTTCGGGATTTTCACATGGTGGTTTGAAGAGTCTGTATCCGCCCCTGTACTGTAATATCTATAACATATTTAGTTTAGATTTCAGAATGAAAACAAACAGATGAGGATAAGGGGGCGAATAACTGTAGAAAGAAATATAAAAAAGGGAGTAAGTAGTAAACAAAACGTCTGGTAAAAAGTCCTTACTCCCATAACATGTTCTGAAAAAATCTAACAAAATACAACTTTGTAACCTGAATCCAGACAAAAATAAGAGAAAAACACATCAAAAATATTATTGCATCGATAAGAAATTGTCAGGTCTTTCTTCAGTTGACTGTCAATATCATCATGAGCAAATAAGTCGACAGACATATTTAATTTACAAAAAACTCTCTATAGTACCGTTATCAATTGAAAGAATTATAAATTGTGTGGTCTATAAATTTATTCTCAGTGTAAGAAACAATGTTTATCTTTTTTATTCATCGATAAAACATATTTGAATTTTTTGTTTGAATATCATAAATTCATTAAAAGAATTTCCCGCATAACGTGTTTGATTCTTTAAAAATCATTGACTTTAGACAAGTTTACTGTTCATTCTAAATTTTAACATTTCAAGGTTTGAAACAAATATTTATGATTTTCGAAAAATCTGAAGAATCCAACACAACTCAATCTTGAAGTTTGTATCTCAAATTCTTTGTACGTGCTAGAAAAATTGGGCCAGGACCTTGCGACTAGAGCCTATGGTGCAAACCCTGGACCTTCGTTAAAAATTGGAGACCTGTTTTATATTTTAACCAAAAGGAAAGATATATTCCGCTTAATTTTATTATTTAATTATAAATAGATATATTTATAAATACCCCTTCATTGAAAAACACCATATAGAAACTTAACTTTTTGTTGGATTGTATTAGTATTTTCAAAATTACTACTTTGATTCTAACGTTAAATAAAGTATAATTAAAAAAATTAAAAAATAAGTACAGTACCAAAGTACTTTATGCAAAATCATGAAATATATAAGAAATCCAAACTATTAGGTCCTTTTCCTAATGTGCAGTCCCAAGATCTCTCGCTTGTTCCTCGATGAGCGGGTTCCCTATTCTTTAAACTGGTTCCAGACCAACTGCGGTTCCAGACAAAAAAGCAAAAATCGAAATCACAAATCCTTGAAAAAAGAACAACCCTTTGAAAGAAATAGATTACATATGAAACCTTTTGAACATTTAAAAAGTGAAAATATAATCAATGAAAAAGTAAGAAAATAGAAAAAGGCAGGTGTATTTTGTATTTAGATTTTTAATTAATTATTGTTGTTTTTATACATTATATTTTTCGTACATTTCAAAAAGCACTTTTAGAATACTACTCTTGTGAAAGCAAGAGTCACAAACATTAACCTCAAACCACCCAGGTATCGAACTAAAAATGAATTTAATATTTTTGAGGTCTATGAAAAACCTAATTTCTACTAGGGCAGGGAGCTCTTTGACGCCTGTTTCCCACGTCGTCTAAGTTTCTTATGCAAGATAGAAAAAAAGTTTTCATATAATTTCGTGTGTCAAAATTAATTATTACTAATTCAGGTACACACTGTACAACATATATATATATTTTTTTTAAGGTGACGTCAATCTTTCCAACAAACTTGGTAAATGTAAAAGTTTTGTGTTATTCGATTCCCTACATAATTTATGATATTCTAGGCTATCTCTACCCTTGATTATGTCCACCAATATACAGTGGATGATGACAAATAATGACACTGTCAGAATGTCATGAAGAATGTCAATCTATTTCATGAGATAAAGCTAGATTAACTATAGAAAAAACAGACCAATGTGGAATGAAGCTCATTGAGGAGAATTGTTAAATGATATTGTATTTAGATTAAAATAAAGCACTACCTCGAATAAACACTTTAATGAATTTTACGATAATGTTTAGAAAGTTATAGAAAGAATTTTGACCAGCCTTTCAAAAGATAACACTCAAAAACCATAACTAAATTCGACTCAAAATTGTCAAATGATTTTTAGTATAAGTAAAACGCTCATCATCAACAAAAAAATTAACTCAACCAAATTAAAATAAACACAAGGGAGAGGTTCAAAGGGCGCGGATTGAATTTTAAAGTAACATATTTTTCAATAAAGATGTTTGATAAACTGATATTAGATCTGGGCCTTTAAGTTTGTCTTGTTACGTCCTGACCGTAAAATATACAGGCTGTGCAAAAAAAGGGCCTAGTAGAAGTTTTGCAAGCTGTAATCTGATTTGATTTGTTCAGTTAATAAAAGACAATAAAATGTCATAAGCATTCTAAAGAACGACAATAAAATGGTAATTAAAATTAACCAATCCAGTAAAGAATCTTATAAATGCTCACCGTTGATAAAAAAGCAAAATCTACAAAGATATAAATATATTCTTCTCTCGTCTCTTATATTATGGCAAATTGACTGATTTTCAACATAAAATTCATTATCTGAAAAAAATTCTTTCAAATGCAAATAAATCATTTCATCGCAAGTTCCTGCGACATTCAAATATTACATGTTTGCTATTTATATAAGATAATAATTTGAAACCAAGACTAATTCTTATTTAAAGCAGCTTTTAACAGGCTTATATAAAACATCGAAATCCTATGGCTGTAGGTACATCAAAACGACTTGCCGGACCCAAAGTTAAAAGTACATTTATAGGTTATAAGTCTAAAGTTGGTTCAGTAGAAAAGTCTATACAGCAATAAAAGCTATTGAGGAGAATATCTTGGTTATCCCAAAGACACCTAAGGACGTATATATGTTTTTGAAAGCCCATAACTTCTGAACGAATGAGAATGGGCAACAACAACTCAGCAGATTTTTTGAAAAAACATAAAAAGAGCTTTCTTTTGGTTCCAAACTTAACTAGGTTGTCTCATTCCAGTGTCGAGAAATTCAAGTTAAAACTTTGAAAAGTGCTGAAAAAAACTTGAAAATTTTCCAATCTCACGAAAAACACAGGGTAGCCAAAAGGTCAATAAAAGATTTTTTAACATTAACCTCATAGAAACTTAAAATACGTTATAGCTTTTGGATACGATAATACACGCTTTTTTATAAGAAAACGTTTTTTTGAGCAAAGGCTCAATTTTCTTAGCCAATCAATGAAAATGAGGTTGACATTTTATTAATATTAACGTATTTTGAAGCTCTGATTTCTTATTATTTTTCTTGAAATAAGATATTTTCTGCATACATTAAGGCAAAGAGTACACATATTCAAAAGTTTTCTTGTAAATATCCTCTGTGTAGAGCACAAAATTTTTATTAATGCTTTGATGTATGTCTTCAACTCACTGATTACAGAGGTCTGCAAGATCTCCTAAGAAGTCTTTTTTATCCTCTGTTTTTCAAAGTTTCTGGAAGTAATTAAAAAAAAAAAATTTATCTTGATCTAAACTTTCATGCTAAATATTTTTCTTAGCTCCTTCTTAGCATTTTGGCATAATTCAGTATCATTTTGTCAAATGTTTTGACCAATGTATGGATAGAGAAGAATAGAGTAAAGAAAGCCATTTTATTCCCCTATTGTATGATCCCGTCATCGTCCAATATCGAGAGAAAACCCTGTAAGTCCTCCGTGTACTACATCTCCAGTTTTACAAGACATCTTGAAGCGATTTCCTCGTTCGACTTTTTTATCATCGATTTTTTTCATTAATATTTTTTATTTCGTACTTTTTTTTAAATGTTCTCAATGTTAAATACAGCTGCTAAATAAAATGAAAAATTTTTCACAAGAAAACTTTAACAATTAATTCAAATAGATTCAAACAAAGAAACAATCTGGGAGGTCAAAAACCCTTGAAGATAAAGGAGGCATAGGAATATAACCTTGTTTATACTACCCCCATATGGTAGATAAAAAGAAAAGAAAGGGAGAGAAGAGAAAATGGTGAGAAAACAGTAGTCTAGGTTACGGTCGTTCGTCCAAATGTCATTTATTTGAGAGTGGAACTATATAAACAAAAAGTCTCTTTTGTTATTGATAGTTCTTGCTGATTTGTTCATGACGCGAAGCAAAGAATATTGATTGGTTCTTTTTTCACAAATTTGGCGAAGATGATTTTACGACTGCGCCGTGTGCGTGTGTTTTTTTAAAAGGTCCAGAAATTGAAAAGATTTTTTCACTCTTCTTAAGCTTTCATCCTGAATTTTTGGACACTAGAATGAGATAAACTTGTCAAGAAAATAAATCAGCTTTTCTTAGTGCGATGTCGGATTCCAAGGGTCATAAATTGTTTACTTCTCAAATTCTTCAATGTCCTTAACTTCTGAAAAAAACCTTTTAGACCTCATGATATGTTGAAATGCTTTCAAGTAATTTGTTATTATTACCACTAATTTTTATTTGGCATTTATCGGCAAATTTAGTAAGTTTACGGTTATAAATCTCTTTTAAGTTTAAGGTTACTGTAAGACGGCCCTACCTTATAATATCTTTATGCTTTATGCTTTATGTTGTATAGTATAAGATAAGAGTCATAGACTTCGTTCAGTTGTGAGGATCCAAATCAAATGAGGAATAACATAGAATTTCGAAAATTTTTTTAGAGTATTGCTCAACGAAGATGTAAACTGCTGGCAGAAAAGGGAAAACTGAACAAATACAGACAAACACGGAAACAGAAAGACGTATAGTAATAGCAGAAGAACGCATTTTCTCGTATTACAGATGATAAAGATTTCAATGAAGATGTTCATTGAATAACAAATCCATTTTGAAATATATCTTTAAATTTCATGGCAACTTTGCAAACTCACGTAGCATGAAACTCATTTACTAATTATCAGATTTCCTTTTGCTCTAGGATTAGTACTGGGCAATAAATTTTTGGTAAAAAAACTTTTAAACTTCCTAAATAAAAAAAAACAAGTTTTTATGTAAACATGTTTTTTTCCATATATACCCTAAAAAATGAGCCAAAACTCAAAGAAGCGCCCCCTTTAGCTCTAATTTTGTACTCGAATTACCGCCCCATGGGTGCTTATTCGAGATGGGCGCTTATAAAAAAAAATAAGTTTTAGGGTGGGCGCTTATTCGAGAGGGGCGCTGATTCGAGAGTGGGCGCTAATTCGAGCATTTACGGTACGTATACAAAAATTATACATGTTTCAATCCAATGTAAATGGAGCTTTAGCTGCAATTAGTACCTTTTTCAATATGAAACCTAAGAATAAACTTTTGAAAATAGGAAACTTGTGTATAAGCTTTTCACGCCAGCGTTTAAGAATATATGCAAAGATATATGTAAATTTTAACCGGTTGGTAAATAGAGTGTAAAGCATTATTTGCAAATGATTTTAAATTCTGTGCCATTCTATATTTGATTAAAAAACTAATCAATTGATAACATCTAACTAAAATTGTTGTTTTGGGAAACACTATAAAACTTAGAATTTAATTCTACGCATACATTATTGTAGACTATTCCATAGTCTAAGTTAAAGGTACTCTAGAGAACTCGCAGCGGGAATTGCGCACGGCAGCGGACAGCACCCGGAAAGGAGGAAAACTTAGCGTATTTTTCCTTCCCTCTGAAGAAATTCCCGTTCCCGCCCGCGACCTATTTTCGCCCGCGCGCTAACGGCTTTTTCTTACACGGACAATGAAATAGTCTAACATTATTGCGGCTAGGCTCGGTTTGTCCCAACCTGTATTTGAATTTTTTTCCTTTTTTGATTAGAACAAAATTTAATAATAATAAAAAAAAATTCAAATAATACTAAAAAGATTTTACCATTATCTTTAACCACTTAAGTGCCTATTACAACTATATTTGTTATGGGATTTAAATTTTTTTTTACAGTCCTGGACCCCTGGGCCTGTGACCTAGGAGCTCCGCGACCCATGCACCAGGGAGCGGTCTCCGGTCAAGAAATAGACTCCAAATCTAATCTATCTCCAAAGATTCCCAAAATGTTGAAAACTCCCGGCACAGAAGTGGTTAAAATATTCAAAAATGTTTAAATCGATCTCCGTGAATATCTGATTTTTAATCCATACTAAGATATCAAGATTATATTTTCCGACTAAAACTTTTTGAGAATACTAAGTCCAATAACGATTTTCCCAAATTTTCTACTCAAAGTATATCATGGTTAAAAGTTCCAACATAGCAGTTCCTTACATCTCCTATCAAAGGTCTTTATATATCGTTGTTGAGCCATTCTAACAATAATATGCAAACATCATATAATTTTTCACTCATATCTACAGGCAAGATTTCAAATAGAGCTATTTTGAAAATTAATTTTAGATCTTATTAGAAATAAGAAAACTGCGACTGTTTTTCATTTTGTTTGTAAATATAAGATTTATCTAACGTAACAAAACGAGTTCAAATAAAATTAATATTTTAGCAACGAGTTTTTATATTAACGTTTTAACTTTGAGCATCTTCGAATTTCTTCGCAAAATGAAAATTCTTCTGGTAATTTTGAGTCTTTTTACAAATTTCTTGCAAAGCGTCCAACTAACGATAGCCTAGTGTAATTATACTATTTTCACTTGATAATTTATTGGAGGCCGCAACAACAAGGGCGACTCGCGAAAGTAGGCGAGTCAAGCCCAAGGGCAGCCTGCCATCCTCCAAATATTGCTAATGCATTATCTATGCGTACACCCGGCGTCACCCAGGTATTTATTTTCCTTACTCATAAGTTTAAGGCTATCGTACAAGAGAGTGTCAACTTGGTCTATCAATTCAGCTTTTCAAACGCTTGTGGTTTCAGTGGTATTGCTCCACAACATTCTCCTTTTTTCCATCACATTAATAATTTTGAAGTTTTCTATCTAGCCTATATGATTGGATAGACTTTTTACGATTTGTAAAGATTTTAACGAAAATTAAGGTGTTGCTTCGATAAAAAACAAAAAATGCAAAAGGGAAATTCCCTTGTGTTATTTGCATCCTTAACATTTTGTTCTCATGACTTTAGACTAGTGGAAAAGCATTATGCTGACAAGTTTTACATTGTAGCTTTCTTGCCAGTTAATTTTTGAGAGTACTTTTTCTCGAAATCGACTTTTTCATATAAATTATACCCGGAGAAGTGGATGGTACCTTACCAAAAAGTGGGTAAGGGAACGGACGTACCGCTGGTCAGTAAACTCATTTTCAAGTCGTCTAGTCCCACACAGGGTTGTGAAATCCCTAAAAAATAATCCCACGTTGGGTATTGTCTTAAAAAGTGTCTTGTAGAGTATATTTTCTAAGTTAAGGTTTATCGAAATTTTTACTAGATTAATCTCTCAAAATTTAGGTCATGTACCAATTTCATATGAGCAACAATCAGACCATGGACAGTTATTTTCATTTAGTTAATTTCAATTTTAGACTAAACAACGAAAAATGATCCATACTTTTATGACAGCAGAAAAGTTCATGCAAATACTATTGACTAAATTGGCTATTTTTACGATTTCAAAACAATAGTTACCTTCGTAAATCACTTTCCATCTGCCAAATTCCTTGTTAATGTCTTAAAGATTTTTTCTGCTTTAAAAGTTTATTCATTATCTATATTACTAATAATTTACTTGATTTCGGATAAAATCGTTCCTTTCAACAAGTCTGGTAAATAGAAGTTTGTTCCCAGCTAACAACAAATATTTTCATATAAATTGATAAATTTCATTCGTTCAACAACAAAGTATTTCTTTCGTCAAAACATGTATTAATATTGTATGTACACGATAAAAACAATAAATTGTCAAATCAAATCCTACCTCGTCCTAACTAATCCTACATGTCATTCCATGTCATTTCCCCACAAGTTGGGCGACAAAATCTCTTGTGGTTAATGGTTCGATCTGCAGAAGTCATAAACGCAAATCTTATTTTTTCGCGTCACGCGATCGGTGTTAAGTTCTGCGCATCACGCTGGTGGTATACGCGAGATTATTGTAAACCTCACAGAAATTTTCCATTTTTCATGGAAGTCTATTTGAGACTTTAATTAAGACTTTTCTACACCCTGGTGCAAAGGTCCCAGACCTCCTTGATGGCTACCAAGGGGTCCAAATTCAATAAAACTTAAAATTCCTGCCCCTAGAATGGTTCCAAGGTTTAAGGTCCAAGGTTTAGCGAGGAATTGCTTCAGTGGAGTATCTGAGTAGCCTTATTTGAGAAATCATATACTCAAATTTAACATTGTTTTTGCATAAACGACTAATTACAACCATTAATTTGAAAGACAGCTAGATAAACTGCATTTCTAAGAATATAAGAATACACTCGGATTGAAATTCCACCAAAATTGAACAGAAAAAATCAATTCAGCAACAGTCAGAATTTCTAGAACTTCATTCACGAAACTATATTCCGCAAATATTATTTTTCTTATGAAATCTCACGACCAATAAATTGCTTAAACCACCTTACTTAAACCAGAAAATAACTTGTCAAAAGGTCACCTAAGGTATAGGAACATATTGAGATAGGTTGCAATTAGTCTTGTCTCAGGTAATGATTTGACAAATCATTGCCTGGTCTAACAACTCTAAACCACCAAAGATTTTAACGCTTGTTTGCGAAATTTTCCCTGGTAGAACAAATCAAAAATAATAAACAAAATAAATGATCACGTGGTGTTATTCTATGAGCGTACAATGAAGGCAAAATAACTGTTCGCGTTCAACCTGCGCGGTTAAGATTCGATTTAAACAGTGATATACCTTTAAAACTAGCTATTTAACATAAACTGTAAAATGATAAGTATACAAAAGTTAAACAGACAGTGTATGTAATAAAATTCTTTAAAAATCATTTAAAATTTCTATTTGATATAAATAAAGAATATATTCACGTCCAACAAAAGTATCAAAAAATCAAAATAAAAAAGAAAGATTTAGTTTCAAGTTCGAGCCTATCTGCCTTTTTGACTTGATTATTTTGTCGGAGGTCGCAACAACAAACGCAACTCGCACATGTAGGCGATCAAAGCCACCCTCCAAATATTGTCAGTGCATTAACAATGCGTACACCTGGCTTCACCCAGGCATTTATTTTCCTTACTCATAAGTTTAAAGCTAACACTGAAAAAGTGTCTAGGAGCCTATGAATTCAGCTTTTCAGACACTTGTAGTTCCTTGACAGTATTGCTCCACAACAACTTGCTGCATTTATGAAAGTTAAGTGAGATTATTTATTACGAGTTCTTTATAAATTTCTTAAGCGAAAGGAATACTTACAATTAAAATTCGTAACAAGACAGCTCAAATAATTTATGGTATTGCTCCACATCACTACTTTATCACGTAACGCAGGCCATCGTTCCGTTAACGCAATACCTACATGAAATTTATTACCTTAAACCGTCCAAAACAATTTCGGCCTAAATTTATATCGGCACAAAGTGAAGTAACCTCAATTTTTTGAAACCATGATTTAACATAAAAAATTAACATGGATAATTTAATATGCCACTATAGTTTCGAACAAAAACATTTTTCGCTGGACAAAATTTACTTTTGTCCGACATTGTTTTCGTAATAACATTAAAAACAATTATTGAAATACTAAATATTGTTAAAAATCTACTAAAAAGGTGAGGGAGGTAGATGTGATTGTTGAGTTTGTGGTCCTTTCAAACGCATATTCAGCATGATGGATGGGTGAACTGGTTTTTTGGGTGTTTCGGGGCGCATTTTTGAATATCCATAATGTTCCGGCATGCTAAACTCCACCGCGTTCTTTACAAACATATTCGCATGTCTATCTAATAAACTAAGAGGGTGTTGAGGATTACCATTAGTAGGAAGAGTGGGATGGTTGGGCAGTTGTCCACCATAGTATGGTGATTTATAAGATATGTTCCTATTGTGTATATGGGTAGCCACTTGCTCAAGTCTCTTTTGATCGATGTGTGGAGGTCCATTTGAGACGGGCGGGGTAAAGTGATGGGGCGGAAAATAGGATGGCCTATAAAAAGGATGTCGGTGCTCATAAGTGTTTGTATTTTCTTGAGTTGGTGAGATTAAAGTGTTCTTCCCTTGAACTGCTCTGACAAGATCTTCAGGTAAAGGATTGACCGGTGACAGGAAAGTTTCTTTTGGTGATGTAGGCAGGCCCATCGAGAAATGTTTCATTATCTCGTTGTGTTGGTCTAACAATGTATGGGGCTTATTATGGTCCTTTGGTATTGGTATTTGATTAGGGAAGTGGGTGATCGCTCGCTGTTGCCACTCATATAGTTGCTGTGATTCTTGAGGCGTCAGTCGTGGGTTATGTCCGTGATATTGTTGGAAATGTGGTGGAGGAGGGAACTCTTTTGAGTCACCAGGTGCCGGTAAATGATTGAATTTAATCACACTTGGTTTGAAGTGAGGACTTTGATTCGTTGAATTCATAATATGTTGTAGGTCTTGATGATCCTCCCTTAAAAACCTTGTCGCGTAATCTACGAAATCATGAGATTTTTCAAGAATTTTTGATTGATCAACTGATGATTTGTTGCTGTCATTTTGAGATTGATGTACGGTTTCTTCGAGATTTCTAGTACCATTTCCTTGAAATGTGTTATAAGTTGGGAAATTAGACAATTCACAATTTTGTTTGTATTTTGCTTGATCATTCTGAGGGGTCGAACCAATGATACTGTCCACACTAAATCGACTGGTTTTAGTTTGGTCTCGACAATACACTGGTCGAACCGAATCTTGATGATAAGGGGTATCTGTTTGTAAACATTGCTTGGAGTTCCTTGTAGCTGATGGAGGTGTTCGTTCTGAGTTCACTGCAGCTGTCTGTAAATTTGGCTCAGAGTTCCTTTCAGTTGTTGATAAGCTGTGATTCAAATTCCTTGCAATTTCTGGTAAATTCGGCATAGAACTCGTTGCAGTTGCTGATATATTTGGTATAGAACTCCTTACAACTGTTTGCATACTGGACCCAGAACTACATTCAGTTGTTGAAAAGCTTGACTCAGCGTCTGATTTTTGTTCAACGTCATGAACTAAGCTGCGTGATTGTTGTTGAGTGTGCTGTGTTTGACCGGTATCACTAGACGGGAATGGCACTTGATGTTGTGGAAATTTTAGATTAGTTGACAACTTCTCAGGACTTTCGAAACTACTGTTCGTGTCTTGCATGTCGAGCAAATGAAGATCATCAAAAGATCTTCTTGACTCTCGTCTTTGTTTCTCCTTCTGTGCATATTCGTGGTACCCGTGTTGTCTTCGGTTAAGTTTTTTGTGCTGATAAAACACCATGCTTAAGCGCGTTGGTTTGCTGCGACACGGGTTCTTCAAAGCAGTGGTGGCGTGAAGCTCCTTCTTAGCACATTCGATGAGGAAGGAGCCATGCCCTAAAGCGATTGCTACGCCACCCATGTCATCCGTGATCAACGTAGGCGTCGATGGCGGAAATTTCCGATCAATTTCATCATGTTCATTTGCACTACTATTTTGTATATTCAATGGAGTGTCTTCTGTTTTGACGTCAAAATTTTCTTGCTTTGTATCACCGTTCTGAAGTAGGTTTGGTAACATATTATTCGTGTGTCCATTCACAAACATACTGAAGGCTTTCATACTGTCATTAAAAACACTATCCAACGTTTTTTCGTCCACAAACTTTACTTTTCGTTCGTCATCCTGACCTTCTATCTCTTCCAGTTTTGTTTTCTTATTAACAGCTTGCGGACAAACGTAGCGACCCTTCCCTTCCAATGGCGCTTGTTTGTTTTGTAAACAACTATGCATAAAATGATTAGGAATTTGGAAATTTGGTGGCATGACATTTCCTTGATCGTCACACATCTGATATAGCGGCAGAACATGTAACTGTTCATCGCTTCGCTCGTTGTAATCTGGTTTCAGTAGCGTGCAAACCTAGAACAAAAAGGAATTTACCACTTAGATCTACAACCCAACTAAAGGTAGTCATTTTTGCCTTCCCTGTCCCTTATCTTCGACACTTTCCTTGTGAAAAGTTTGTTTTTGTTCTGGTTATGCGATTTTGATGCGATCTAATTGCGGACGTACTTCAACAAAATCTTTTTGACCCGCGGACCTATTTGAGACAAACGACCATGGATAATCTGCCATTTTGACCCCGAAATCAGACAGTTTTCCAAGAGGAAGGAAAAATGATGGCTTGAAGTGATAATCAAGGCAAAAGTAAGTCTCGAAAAAGAAATCCCTTAAATGTAAAGCAGTCAAATCCATTACCAGGTGGTATCTGGCAACTTGAGCGAAGGGGTTAAACTGCTCAAAAAAAGGAGTACTGAGACCTGACACTACTGCATGGAAGTTTCATTCACTAAAGCTACAAAAAAAAAGAATCAGAAAAAGGCACTAAAATGAAATTTAAAAGGACATACCATTGTGGTTCCATTATTCATATTGTGTTGATCTTTATGCGAATGGGCACAGAAATCCAAACAACATGTCACCCCAGAGAATGGTCTGCCATCTATATTGTTACCAACACGACAATCTGATGCGACCGATTCGTAACGAGTCTATGGAAAAACCATTAAAACTTTTATAGCAAAGACAAGATTGAAATGAAATACTGAACTTAAGTTATGGAAATAGGGGCAGGTTACAGCATAAGCATTACCTAATCCATATGTTTCCTTGGAGGCAGCTACTGACCTTCAACAAGGATCTGTTGCTGAAGATTTCAAAATAGACCCCATCAGGGACTGTTTCTCTTATGGATCTATAAGAACACAATGTTGGACTGGTTTTTATGGCTTTCATCACGAGGTGAAAAAGGATAGCCTGACCCGCCTAGCCTGAAAAAAACCATACCATGTTGTTGAATGCTTCTGGAGCCAACACTTTCAACAGTGGAGAAACGTTAGTAGTCATGGTTTGTAATACAGTTTCCATGTATTTTTCCTAGAATGGAAATGAAACAATATTGTAGCTACACAAGATGTAACTTCTGTAAGGTGGAGAGTACAATTCCAACTCTTATTACATTTTATTGAGATGGACTCTGCACCTAATGCTTTGGTGCTTGGTGCTCTGGTAACACCTTTGGTGTTGAGAATTCACAGAACTAGGCACTACTGATGAGGCCTAATAAGGCTGAAACCAGTCTGCTGCTGTCTTGATGAATCTCCAACACGGGGGTGAGGATTAG
>JAUBWS010050212.1:0-18337 GCA_032270445.1 Darlingtonia californica
GCGGTCAGCGATAATGGCTTTGCGCTAAAAATTGAAAAGATTGCGATAAAACATACAAGTTTAGCGATATTTTATCATTATTTGCGATAATCGCTAAATCTTGAAATTGAAAGTACTCCAAATCCCTCGAAACATCACATATATACGTTTTTCATTGAATGAATGAATAAATGAATGAAATTCTATTTACACTAAAAAAGGAGGGGGACCACCACACTAGCTAGGCCAAACAAAGGAGGTGAATAAATAAAACTAAAAAATAAAACTTACTGTAGATGAGAAAGATTTCAACTGAGAATAGGTATTCTCAGTAATTTTGGAATCGGGAGGACAGCTTTCCACTGTTTGACTGTAAGGAAGTTCAGAGAATTCAGACCAAAGGTTGAAGTTCTGGCAGAGGGCAGTTGAAGAAGACCCAAGACACTCCTTCTCGTTTCATAACAATGATTAATCTCAGAGAATTTGAAAGTTTCAAGCAGTTCAAACGTGAGTTGTTCAGGACTTCAACTAGATTAAAAAATTTTAGGATCCCAAGATTAGAAAACATTGGATTAGAGGCTGATTTAGGTGCACTGAAGGTTATTAGCCTCAATGCAGCATTGTATTTGTAAAACCGAAAAGCTCAACAACGATACAAACTACTATTCATTTTGCAAAACTTAAATTTTCTTTGTGATCAGTTGTCAAAAAATTGATAATCGTGATTTTGGCATGCCTCTGATTTTTGGTAAATATATCATATTTGGCCTCTTTCAGTTCTGACACAAACAGGTACATTTGCCAAATTAGGAAACTTTTTACATGTTTTCCTAATTTGGAAACGGTTTCTTCATTAAGAAAATTGAAACTCAAATAAGAAACTCGTTTTTGGAACCTAACCAAAAAAAATTGTATTATCTTCTATCTATGACCAGACCAATGGAAAGAGCAGGCCAAGCCAAGACGCGCAAGGTGGATGTTTAAGCCAAAAATCAGAAAATTTCATGAGTAGATTGTGGTGGAAATTAGAACTCGATAAAAAGTTTTCTAATACACTGATGTAATTAACGGATGTGCCAGTTTGGGAGATTGAAAGTAAATTGACAGAAAAAAGCTTTTTGCTTTCGATCAACCTGATGTGACAGGGTTCGAATTAACTTTTCAAAAGTGATTCGTGAAAATTTTAGGTTAATGTATGTTTGTGTCACCCAAAGTTTAAACGTTTAAACTTGTGAACCCGAAACACAAGGGCTGGTGTCAATACATAAACTCGACTCTTGCATTCTTAACTTTTCTGATAATGCAATAGGATAAACAAAATAGCATGCTTCCTCACAAGCTTTTGCTCATTAATATACCTTGTAATAAGCTTCTTCGTGACACAAAATGATTCAACAAGAAGCTATAGTCTGTTTTTTAATTCATTGCACTAATTTTTTAAACTGATGTAACTTTTTTGATATTTCATTAAATCAATAAATTTGGTATCGTTGGAAAGAATTTTAAGAGTGGAAAAATTCCCAAACATTTCAGTTAAAGAAAGAAGAAATGAAGTTAAAGAAAATGAAGAATAAAAACATTAACTTTTTACTGAAACACGGTAAAGATTGGCATTTTTGGTGACAGAAAGCTAAATCTTTCAGGATTTCAAATATGAAAAAAGTTTTTTTTAAATCTTCCTTCAATGTAAAATTATATTAAAAGTTCAGAGGTAATTTTCACTAAAAAAGATAACAAAAATTGTCTTCAAACTTTCGGTTATAGATTTATATTGAAGAAAGTTTTTTGAAAACATATTTGAAATCGCAAAATATTCAGGTTTCTTTCTTAAAAAATTCCAACATTTACCTTGTTTTACTTAAAAGTCCATTTTTTGTTCTTCATTTTCTTCAACTTGGATTCTTCTTTCTTGAAACAAAAATGTGAAGAAATTGTTCCACTTTTGAAAAGCTTTTCAACGATACCAAATTTATTGATTTTAACGAAATATTTAAGAAGTTAAATTAGTTTGAAAAATTGGTGCGGTGATTAAAAAACAGACTTTAGTATTTGACACAAAGTAGTTTTTGACAGGAAACTAATAATTGATGGGCTGAAAAGAAATCTTCTTTTCTTTGTGAATATTTAAAGTTTGTACGTACAACAAAAATGAAATTCAATTTATTTTGTTCCAAAATTTGATGTGTTGTATTTAAAAAAACAATTTTTCGATGTGGTAAAAGCTGCCATCAAAAAAATGAAGTCTGGGATTTAAGCTGCTGTTGACCATCTTGTGTGACTACTGAAATGATCAAGGCAGATGGGAATGATCTAGTTAAGAATGGACTGGTCTACTCAACATGATTATTGTTGAATACACCATACCTGATGACTGGAATAACTCATATATAACTAATCTATACAAGGACAAAGGTGATGCTCTTGTTAGAGGAAACTACTGCATTCTGAAGCGTCTATAACATGCTATGAAGATAATGGAACATATCTTGGACAGGATCATAAGATCAAGAGTGAACATTGACTGTATGCAATTTGGTTTCTTGCCAGGTAGAAGTACGATTGAACCATCTTCATTTTAAGGCAGATGCAGGGAAAAAATCTTACTAAAAAGAAAGACATCTACTTTGCCTTTATTGATCTTGAGAACTACTACTAAGTAAGTTAGTATAAGCCTGACGTGATTACAGGTCACTGTCACTAAAACTTGCATGATTATACATTTTGGTTGATATTTTCTCAATTAAATCAACACATAATGTTAGAAATGATATTTCTAATTGAAATATATAAAATGTTTTCAAATAGATTAATTAATGACATTATAAGCCTGACATGATTATAGGTCATTGCCATTAAAACTCAAAACTCAAAATACTGAGCCAACTTGAAACAGCCATAACGTCTGAAGTAAAAGACTTTTCTTATGTTTATGTTATGTTATGCCATTTTTGGCATCTTTTTTATCATTCACCCTGTCCCACAACCTTTATTATTCAGAATTATTTTGTCCTTTCACAAGGCAAGGTATTATCATTTCAAAATTATTCTACGTAACTTACCTTCTAGTCATTCTCTGTTTATTCTGATAGTACATCTTGAAAACAAAAGGTATATACAAAAAATTACGTTGTTTCTTTCAACTACCCAGAAACTACGATGTAACTCAACCACGTGAAAAGTTCACGAACCTTAAAATCGAAGCACAAATGGGAAGAAATTGAAAATCATTTTACTTTTTTTTATAGTGAAACTGTTGTATTATAATTATTCTCAATACAATACAAAACATTAAACAAATATTTTAAAACTGAATTAACAAAACATTTTAGATAATTAGACACCTCTTTTTTCAAATTTTTGCTGACATTAAATTATTTATAAGTTAATTTAGCGAATTTCTACCATTTCACAATAAGCTTCAATCAGCTCGGTTTGCTGAAAAACTGCCTTCCTTTAAAGTAATAGAAAACAATGTACTGATAAAACTGCTTTTTGTAGAGAAGTTTACCATGAATTCATTGAGTGTTAAGTTTATCCAGGTTGTAAAATTTCCTACAAAATTAAACCATGGAAGATATATGCCATTGTTGCCAATTAATTGAAATATAGAATATTTCATGCCATAACCGTCTTTGAGCGATTATTGTTGTTGAAGTTTGTCTCTTCTCCTCGTCCAGGGTATTTTCACTGTCACTGCATTTTTGCAATATCTAAACATTGATAAAACAAGTTACCATCCATTCCTACTTAAAAATTCACACAGATTAAAAATTGCTTGTAAAAGTTTTTACATGCTCTGGTGCTATTGCTATCCCATCCAGCCTTATTAAATTCCAATATTGCGTCAACAAGAAGACATTCTTTACGCCAGACACTTACTACAACATACTAAAATATAATTGGAAAGTTTTAAGTGATATAAAATATCCGAGTTCTTGCAATTATAATCAAAATAAAAAGGTCATTATACATAATGGTTTGTATAAAATAAAAATTATCCAGGCTCAAAACCATAGAGAGACAATACTTTCTTAAGCCGTTTGGTCTTGTGAATAAAACACTTATAGTAATATGGGAACAACATTAGTGCAGGATCTTTTGATTAATTATGGTTCTTATGAATAAGAATTCTATATTCAAACAACACAACACGCTTTAAATCGGTGTGGTTTGGTCGGTTCAGGGTGGGTGCAGGTACACATTATTTCTTAGTGGTTTGGTAAACAAAATAGCTTCCTATTTGACTTCACTGAACCCCCAAATAGAAATTCTTGATATTTGAAAGAAAAAAAAAGAATAATCTCAAAAATGTGCTTTTGTGTGGACTTCAGCTATTGTATTTGATGTATTGTTTATGATCTAAGATCTTATTATGTTTTGAATAGACAACTTATATTCACGCATGACCTATTATCACGCGACCTATAATAATCACGCTATCGCTGTAACCCAGTCTCAATAAAAAAGATCTGGGAACTAATTTAAGAGCAAAATGTACAAATTTTGATTGGTGTTTGTATCCAAGCCCTAACCTGTCCCAAAAAACAAGTAAACAGTAATGGCTAAAAGGTGTTACGGGGTCATGACTTGAATGTCAAGTCACTTACCCCTTTGCGAGTGCTGTTCTAACCTAAAAACAAAAAATCACTGGAAAAAACTTTTTAAAAAAAAGAAAAAGTTACCGACTGGGATTTGAACCTACTATGTACCTCAATCAGTGCTTCCAATGCCATCTCTAACCACTCCGCCGCCACGGCTGCTCAAAATCTCGTAATTTCTCAAATCTTACAGTTATCTTCATATGGTAGTATATACAATCATGTGCATGCCCATGCATATATAATAGAACAAAAGAAAACTTCTGGAAAGGAGCCCACTCCCATTTAACATTTACCATCTCGATCAGGATACAAATACATATAATCGAGGCGGTCAAATTATCTTAAACTAAAAAAATGTACAGGGAATCAAACTCCCCAGAATATTGATAAGTTTATTAATTTTCGTCAGGGTTTTTTGTAAACATTTAGTAATAACTTATTGATGATAATAACTATCCATAATAGTTTTTAGCTAGATATTGAAGTTACTATCAGATAGGTAATTTATTAAGTGTTGTGTAGTAAGCAAATAAAAGTGAATTGTAAAACTAAATGAGTAGAAGTAAATGTTGATCGCCAAAAATAACGCCCACACTATCTTTCATCTTTTCCTATATACAGGAAAAAGCTTATAAAGCGATAGGTATATTTCCAAACAATAATCAAGGAAGCAATTTTACCACCAAAGTTTTTTCGTGCTGCAATCTTTTTTTGTTTCCATAACTTCTAACTTATATCCTGTGGGAAGTCCCGCGACTTATAACCTGCCAGCACTTCCTTTGGGATAGATTTCCATCCTGTAACTTGCAGGAAATACTTCCTGTGGAAAGACTTCCCACAACTTTTAACTAGCAGGAAGTGACTTAACCTAAGGTTATTTTCATTTGTTGTTTTACGTTGTTTTTATGGATGGCAGGGAATGGTGGAGTCGAAAATGTAAAGAAAAAATGAGAAAGTTCTATTCTCAATATTCAACATTTTTTTATTTAGAAATTTTCAAATCTTTCTTAACGGCATTGGTATGGACCCCCCAGGGAAAATGTTTCCAAAACGAAAAATTCTACAAACTTGAAACTTTTTGACTTTTAATGAAATATTATCAGGAAGATATTCCCAAAATTATTATTTGCTTAATTATGCTCAATTATTGAACCCAAGGTGAGAACTGTAACCTATTTCACTGTAAATTTAGCAAATCTTAAACAGCTCATAACTTTTGATAGACAAAAGATATTGACATGAAACTTTGACAATAGTCGTATATCGTTAAAATAAATCTGCTGATGTCATAAATCTTGCATATGACGTCATATTGTCATTATGGCGCGCCAAAATCGAAAATAATATTTTTGGTGTTTCTGGCGCGCCATAGATGGCCAGGACTTGATTTTTTCTCAATTCTGTTGATTTATCTATGAAAGATTATCCTTTTAGCCTTCTAAATACGAAAACAGATTTGAAAAAGCTCATTTTCTTTGGAAGATACGGTGGTATTAAGCAAGTATATGTATTTTCTCTGCACTTTTTCTATATGATGATGTTATCGAGTAACCTTAGCAACCATTACTTTTTGAGCATGATATTTTTACTACTCTTATTGAGGACTAACTTCATACTGAATTTCAATCATTATGCTACCCAGAGACATTGCCCGCGGGCCTACTAGCCTCCCCCCTTGTACTGGCATTCTCAAAAAAGCCCAGTACAGGTAGGGTTAAAAGATTAGAAAGGAATGTCGAAGGGGCAATCAATCGAATGTCAATTTTCCTAACTTTTTCTCATTTGATTCAATTAGTATTTGATTGATTTTGATAGGTTTTTGATACATACAAATTTTCCAATGTGAGACAATCGAAAAAATAAATTCCGCAAAACTTGTTGATTTCGAACTGGTCAACCACAAAAGTTACTTCCCCTATTAAGATAAGAAAATCCGGTATACGACTTAGGAAATAGTTAGGAGTTATAAATCGTAAACATAAAAATTGAGGAAAGTAATGAAATGCACTATTTCTGAAAGTCACGCTTGAATTGCAAAGGGGCAAAATATGGCCACTTTTACCTTTTTCTGCTGACGTCAGTACTTAAGGTTTTAACTATAAAACAACATAAAATTTATTTTGATGGATTTTGGTGGTATTAATGATTATTTTTATGTTGCATGCTCTATAAAAATGTTTCCCAGGTTTTGATCAATTTTTGCCTATTTCAATTGTATTACTAGTAGATATTTTGCTGAATTTGGTTGCTAAACTGCAAAGTTTTCTTCCCACAAAATTTCGAACAATAAAACAGAAGAAGTTATTATCGTACTCTTTTCTCAATAGATCTATTTGCTAAACCAGACTATTTACTGATCAAACATAACAAATTCGTAAATCTGCAGTTTTGTTATTCTAAAACGTTTGTAGTCCAAACTGTTATAAAACAATTTTCTATCTCTATATAAAATGGAAAAGGTGCTTAGCATGTCATGTAATGTTGAGAATTTTACTAGCTGAAGCTGTTGGCAAAAAACTCTTAACTCGTGCACTTGTTTTCCTGTAAATAGGAAATTTGATTACGATAATTTATGATAGGATGATAAATTCCTCAAAATTCCTTAATTTCTTTTTTGTCGTTTTAACTTGAGCAAGACATATACCAAAAACTGCAGACAAAAATGTTTTTCTATAATTATGTATGGTTTTAGATATCGTGTTACCCTATTGGGATTTAATGAAAATGTATTAATTATAATGACATTAAAATGATTTCTTATTAATGCCACAATGCTATCAGTAATTGATGAAATATATATTAATCTAATGTATTAGAAAACTTTTTTCTTTCAGTTTAATAGCTATGGCATATTGGAATATTATTAACTAGTATTAAAGTAAATGGGTTTTTTCTTGTTTTTCTGCATATAAAAATTAAGGTTGGTTACAGTATTTTCTGCATATAAAAATTAAGGTTGGTTACAGTAAGTTCCCTTCAATATGATGGAATTTAACTTAGACTTTGTTATTTACATGCAGCTTCCCAGTAACAACAGTTTTTATGTCAATAGTTTGTTAAGACAACAACTTATGGTTGGATTGTTTGGCTAGCACACTAAAGCATTTCAAACCATGCATCCACTGATTTAATTTTGTTTATCATGATCAAAATCATGTTTGAAATATCTATAGTTATAGCAAGAAGGACGCTTTGATCGAGATTAAATATGTATCTATATTTGCTATCTCCTGGTTTGAAAAAGTTGTTTTATATAACATCTTAAATAGATGGAAATGTATGAGGTAACTTCCACCAAATAGAACTTCAAGGTTTTTAAAGCAGTTGCAAAGTTATTTTTAGTACTAGTTTTACAATTTACATGAAAAATAGATTGTGGAAGGTTGAAGAAAATAGAGTTTATTCCTAATTTGTAATTGTAGTTTGTGATTCTTCAAATATCGAAAAATAAGAATGTCTATTAATCACAGGAGACAGCATATTCTGATCGCATGGGATATAGCCACCAAAAATAAAATATTGATACAAAGGTGACTACTTCATAAAGCTTAAATTATAAGCATGTGTAGCTCAACCACTGAACTATCAATTCAATGATATCCGCGCTAATAGTCTGGAACATTGCACGACTTTTGTAAGCATAACGTCTATAGACATATCGAGCTGAGACTTAAGTCCGAATTTTTAACAATTTCGGGATTTACAATGTTTTTTTGAAGAGACTAAATATACGAAATGAAAGAGCTTGGCTTTAGAAACATTTCAAGCTTATAATCCTAGTGACAGTATATATATAGTATGTACTTAACTCATAGCCGTAAACGGCGAAACTAGAAATAAAAATGAATAGACAAGGCACTAACAAACAGGACAGGGACAAAACAATGACAATAAAATAAATGGTGAATAGAGGAGTAGGGAATGTAGGGTGTGCAGAAATGTTTAAAAGTCAGAGTGTGTGTGAGCTCATAGAAGGGAAAGGGAAATTCTAGAGAAAAGAGAAAAGCGAAAGAGACAAAAGAAGGAAAATATGGCTCCCCAGCAGCATTGGCCAAATGCCACTACCACGTTAGATCAGGAGGCCAAGAGTGATAGATGATAAAAATTTGATAGAATGAAAATAGGAGATGAAATGAGATAAGTAGGAGAAACGAAAGGTGAATAGAAGTGTAAAAGACGAATTTTGAAAAGAGGTATGTTTTTAGTTGGAGTTCTTCTGGATAGATATCTCGGTAGCTAACTTCGAATTCACCTTGGTCATTGATGCAACAAGCATCATCGATGAATCGGAAAGTGTTCTTGAATGTTCATCCCCTATAAAGATATTTGCGTTTCAAGATAAGCATATCAAAGCTGAGCTCAAAATTCCATGTTTATGGTGCTATTGGCCTAGAGCCATTTAATCGTCTAATAGATTTGCAGATATATAAAGTACCTTGCCAGATATTTGAATTCTTTTCATTAATTTTCTGTTATTCATTATAGAGATAAGCAACCACTATATATGATGTAGGATGTACAAAAATGACGCACTTTCAATGATATCGAGACTCGAAATCTTATGATGGGTTTTAAATGAGAATATTTATATAATGTGTATGAAAGATGGATGAACAGACGTTTGAAGTCTACAATGTCCTGGCAAAACACGATTTGCAGTTATTTTTTACATCATTCAATCAGATTCTGAAAGTTTATCGGAAAAGTAAGTCTGTCATTGATTGTTAGTTTTATATGAACCCAGCGGGCAAAATTAATAAAAACCCTATGTGGAAGAGTGTTTTTCTTTTGAAACGGCACGCAGGACTGAGTGCCGTTTAAATAGAAAACACTCTCCCAACTTTTTTTTCATGATTTTGCCCCCCTGGGAACTTAACTTTTTATAATATAGAATGAAGATGTCATAAAAAGACATTTTACTTATTATTTTACTTATTTCACTATTTAGCCAGAGTTTGCTGCCCTTCTTTTTTATATAGTCAATATGGTTATTTCACGGATAATAATGCTTGTGTAGAGACTTTGAGGCTTGCATGATAATACTTTCAACTAAAGTATGACATTCTTTTAAGGTTAAGACTGCTGGTAAATTTTAGGCTAACAGTTGAGGTATATTTACTAGGTATAAGGTAAAGCCTCGTAATCGTGATTTTAAGCTTAAGCCTGACGCAGAAGCATTTTAGATTTAGCTATATGCTAGAATTTTACTGTCTAGGCGGCTTATAATCATTTTATATCGTTGGCAATTGGTAATCCAAATTCAACATTCTGAAACTAAACCATCATCTTGAAAAATCTTTATAGGATTCTCTCGCGCAGAAAATGAGGAATGTTTTGTATATGTACGCATGTCATATGATGGTAGTTATAGATGATGTAATACATAATTAGCATGAATTAGCTATTATCTTTATTGATTCTGTTAGTGCGTATACACTTATTTTGTATTACACGTGTAGAATTTTTGGAAAGTGCTAGACTCGCATAACTGTCATATAAAAACAGATATTTTCCTGGTTTTCTACATAATTGATACCACGGAGGTAGAAAAAAAGATGTAGAAAGAACATTTCTACGTCCATCTTGATACACGTTTTTATAACCATAGTGGATTTTGAGCTCGTTCTCAGTATGCTCAGCCAAAGTTTGAGTTGGGGGCTCAATGATGTTGAGATTATGCTTAATAACTTCTACCACAGCGACCAATTATAAGTTCGAAAATAAAATTATATACTACCATCATACTCTATTTTCGAAAATAAAGGTAGCGTCCGTTGACAGAAAAAGGGCTTTTTTAAGAAGTAAAAGGGCACTTATAACCAAGCAGCACCTCTACGTAGGTGCCAGTTTTAAGAGTTAATTAGAGAAAAGTAAGAGGGGCAGCTTCCAAAAGTCGGACGCACTTTTCTTCTAAAAAAGGGCCTGACCATCACAATCAGCTAACAATATGTATCCAAGGTGTTTGGAGGCTTAATCGGGTCCTCACGGCCCGCCTAGGCTATTGTGCCGTTTAGCACCATAGTCTAGGCAACCACTTAGCGTGCGAGAGATCGTGGTTATATACTACCATCATCGCAATTAGAGATGTTCCACCACTAAGTTCGAAAGTACTTTTTATCTAGAAAAGTAGCTTTTCCCTTGGCTGTAGCAAACAATAATATTTTTGTTTAATTTCGACGGCATTTCTGGCTTGAATTTTTAGGGAATTAAAAAAACCCAAAATTTGCTGATTTATGAGACTGAGCAATTACTTAGTATATGCTTAAATTTTCCTCAATTTCAGCTTTCACATGCTTACAAGCATTATGCTTATGAATTAACGTGTATGTTGAAAAATTCAAAAAGTTATTTCAAATTTCTAGTTAACCTGGTATGTTCTTGTGATAATTTTCATGGTAAATTTTGATCATATACTTAAGTTGCCTTCAATTGGAAAATGAATGTTATTTTAACGGATAACATTTTCATGGAAGGAAATTTTCGTAAATCAAGAAAACGGATGACGATATATACTTTAACCGGAAAAAACAGTGCGTGAGAATTCTTCGGGAGTTTCGCGATTTTTTCGGCCTTTTTCTCAGAAATTTATCTTGAAAAATATTTCAAATCATCAATTCGTGGAAATTAGTCCTTCTCGTTTTATCCCACTATTTTTCTTTGCCTTTCTTAATTGTCTTCCCTTTCAGAAGTTGTTGACCTTGACTTTAAGCAAAATAGTAACAGCATGATAGAAATAGAATAATAAAGGGATGAAAGACAGAAAAACTAAATATTCTGAATATTTTTCGTCTTAAACTGGTGAAAATTAATCAAAATACCGATTCGTCATTACAAATGCACAAAATTTAGCGGTCTTTTGACCCCGTGGAAATTTTTATCGCATTGTCTTCTCTGATTAAAGTAGTGGATTTTTCACTTATTTGTTTCACAACTTAATAGTTTTTTTCACGAATTCAAACAGTATCTACCACAAAATTATCTTTCTTGAAATTTTCTTCCCATGAATTACTAGTATCGCCCTTGTGAGAAATTACTATTTAGAATACTGTGGTTGATTTGAGTGTACTTGTTCTATCTTTCAGGAGACTTTGTTTTATTATGTCGAGAAGATTTGTTGAAAGTTGGGCTAACCTCACGATATAGCATTCAGTTATTTGAAAATCTCTTGCATTCGTTGAAAAATGATAAAAAGGTTTGTCTGAGATTTTCGCGGTTTTTTGCTGGATTCGTGAAATATTATTAAATCCCACAAAAATGTATTTAAAAATCTCTTACATTCGTTGAAAAATGATAAAAAGTTGTTCATCCCATAACGATTCTTTTTTTATTCCGCATAAATGTAAAATTACATAACAAAAGTTTTTGTAGTAATCCCGAACTGTTTCTACCGAAATAACAAAACAAACATTTGGGACAACTGCTTACTTCAAATGTTTTTGGTCAATTTCGCGAAAATAAAAACCGGGGAAAAAAGTTTTGGCTTTATCAAAAGTACCCCTAACAGAAAATTTGGCTTAAAATCTCTCAATTTCACGAAAATAAAAACCCCCCAAAAAATTATTTTTTAAATCGCAAAATTAAAGATCCGCGGAAACCCCAACCAATTTTGGCCATTTTTCCAATCGCCAAATTAACCTCCCGCCAAATTTAATTCTCCTGGCCCTGGTCACTACAGAGCGGTTAGGAAAAATACAAATTTTTTAAATGCTTATATTTCAAGAACTACGAGTATTTAGACCTTGGGACACTGATATTCTGAGAGAAAATAAATTCTATGTAAAAACGCCCGAACTTTTATGAAACATTTACCAGTTTATCGGTATTGTAAGGGTTAAGATATCTGTACATTATTCATTTTCAGATAACTTCACCGACGGTATCATTTAATTATGTTGAATTCTACATCAATACAGTATTACCTAACCAAGAACCTGTCATCATTGGTTCGAATGATATTAAACAGGAGGAAGCACTAGGGGTCGGTCATTTCGGTAAAGTCTACAAAGGATCATGGCAAAGAAAAGATTTGTATGGTAAATCTGTAAGTCATTTTTGATTTTTCTACGTTAAGTGAAGGAGTTTTCACGAGAAGAAATCATCGTGGAAGTTATATTGTGGATAATATTTCCGCAAATTTAGGGTAAATTCGAAAAACTATCGTCCGCGAAATTCAAAGAAACAGTTGATTCTAAAAAATTCAATAAAAGTACACTCTAGGTGGTCACTTTAGTTCCATAACGTAATCTTTGTAATCGTATCGTGAAAATTTAACCGGAGAAAATCTTAAGTTTAAGGACCTTGATTCGTGAAAATGTCTTAATGTCTTAATGTCTTAATCAAAATTAACTCATTCTCGGCCTAATATTGGTTACATTTCTACGTTGCTTTCAACGTGCGTGCGTGCGTGCTTTCAACGTTAATATCTGCGAAAGGCCAACTTTATAAACGCAAAGATTTATCCATTTAAGATAATACCATAACTCAGGTATGGCAGTGTTGAGCAGTGAATAAAACGCGAAGCTTTCGGTGGTGAAAATTACCTCACCGTTAACTCCACAATGTTCCTTGTAGATGTTTCAAGGAAAGCAGGACCCTCGTTAAATGGCAATTAATAATTTGATGTAGGTAAAAGTACCGGTAGCGATCAAAACGTTAACAGATGGTAAGGAAATGTCATGGAAAAAAGAAGTATCAATATTTACTGCTCTCAATCAGAACCATTCAAACATTATCAAATTCTTTGGTCTACTCATTGGAGAGGAAGATAAGATAAAAATGGTATGTATGGTTCGAGTTTTTGAGAAGTCTAAAACCACAATAATTGTTTAACATTAAAACCTAAAGTTTTGGGATGAGATCTGTGAATGCCATGCGCTGTTTTTTTAGCTTTATTACTTTTTATTCTGATAAAAATCTCCGTATGTAAGAACCCCCCCCCCCCCCCCCATCATGATTGCTTTATTAAAATGTCTACTAAATAAAAGGGAATTTGAAAAGAATGCAACCGGTACCTACGAAAAGATTGATCCATTCGAAATGCGCCGAAACCACCTCAAAATTCCCCAAAACGATACCTGTTTTCGCAAACTGTGACGTGGCATAACTTTTTTGACCACCTGTCACAGGTTAAACAAAAAAAGGTCAAAATTTAACTTTGAAGGATTGACTTGGCCTACAATCTTCAAATTTGGACTAAAATGTCACTTTTGACATTTTTATTCAGTTTTCATGTATTTATCAGACCAGTCTGTAATATACGAATTCCAGGCATTCGAGAATTAGAGAACCAGTAATGACTCGTCTTGAAAATTTCACCAGTGATAGATCTTGGTAGTATAAGGACCTGGTGGAAACGGACCATTGTTTCCTTCACAATGGGACTTTTTTGGTAATTTACAGACTGGTCGGTAAAATACCAACCAAACACGTGACTGACTTGAAACTTTGCACATGAGGTGAAACTGTTAAGACCTATCGCAGGTATACGTATGTATGGCCTTTGAATACAGTTAACTACTATTGTGTAAACGTCAGTCATGCATGGAACAAATAAATGTCTACATAACTATAAAATTTGAAAAAATCTTTATAAACTATTTTACGAATACGCTTGAAAATAGCACTTATATATAAGTTTTATTTTCTAAAGGAAAACAAATTAAGCCTTACCTTGCGTAATCGTACTAATTTTGTTTTGCAATTTTTAAATCTAGATAGTTATATATATATATCTATTTCATTTCGAAACTTTTGAAAAGTTCTTCATATCATAGATAATTAGAAAATGATGAAACGAAAACAAAGTTCTTTCCTTTACCCTTGTTAAAAAGAAATTAAAATTAAAAACTATGACTTTATTGTAAAGCTGAAAAAGGATGACTCGGCTCCATTTATCTGTCAAGAAAATTATCCAAAAGTAGTTATTGATTGTTATCAAAACCATAATAGTGTTCCTGTTTTGAAGTAACAAAATTGTTTTCAGAAAAAAGATTTTCTTCATTTATTTTCCCGATAAATAGTTTCAGGTTTAGAAACTGTGACTTTATTGTAAAGTCTAAAAAGGGTAACTGGGCTCAACTATCCTAGTTATAGATATCAAAACTTCATTTAAAATCTTTTAGTTTGGAACTGAATATCAACTGAAACTTTTGCTTTGTAAAGAAACTTTTAATCCGTCCGTTAGCTTAGATAAGAATTTAAAATGTTTTGAATGGATTGACCGAAAAACACTGTCGACGTAGACATTTCGGTTTCGATTTTCTATCCGCCAACCTTAATGCTATTGCCGGACGGTCGCTCTTTTTGATGCTCTTTAAGCAAGGTGGATTTGATGAACTTCGGTATCTTTGTAAACTATAAATTTTTGTGATCCCAAGCTATATAGGTTCTCTATCGAAGGTTCTCTATTTCTTCTATTGAAAATAAAAGTTCATTGGAACAATAAAATCATTTATAACTTTCGAAATTTCTATACCAATCCATTAAAGTGAATGCGGAAGAGAGTTCAAAAAAATCCTCGCTGTTATGGCGCGTTAAAAAAACAAAAGATTTTGTATATTTTGGCGCGCTTTAAGTCGCCAGGAATGATTTTTATGAAAGTCTGATGAGTTACTTACGAAAGCCCTTTCTCTCAGTTTCCTAATAATCAAAACACTTCTCTCTATCCTGAGATATTGCTCTGCAAAAAATACACTGAAAAATCAGCATTTCAAAAAACATATAAAATGGTAATCATAACCATATAAAACACGGGTTCATGTAAAAACATTCGAATTTAGTTTTTTATCCCACAATGTTTTTTATGATATATTTCAAATTATTCAAAGTTTCTGATTTTTGATGCGATGTCTTGAATTTTTCAATTCAAAAGTTTTCCTTTGTTTTTTGTTAGATTGTTAAAATCTAGAATAATATTCTAAATTTGGTTTTCATAGCTTTATTGTAAAATTAGGTGTTTTTAAAATTGACCCCGAGTAAGAGGGGGAAGATAAATTTTATGACGTTGATATATTTCGCAGGTAAACATGAGTTGGATGTTGAAATGCGCATAACTCTTGTTAGTTTCATACTCACTCGAATTATAGTCTGTCAGTTTACAACCGCCAAACAAATTAAAGAGATTAATGCAATAAAGGAGTTAAGAATGGGAAAGAAGCCATCCGAGATATTTTGTCCCCGCGAAAATTTGTAAAACGGCCTTATCTTCGAATTTTTTTAAAATTTAGTAAGAAACTTAAATACTAAACAAAAATAAAATTTGTCATATCATAGGGAAAAAATTAAATCAAATCCGCAGGCGGAGCGGAGCGTAGCCGAGGAGGCTATGATAGATGGCTGCGGGTGTGTAAGGGCGTAATATGGGAGTCGTATCTTGAAAAAATGTTCAAGGATTTTTTGTTTGGTCAAAAAATGTTCCGGTGTAAAACACGAAACCAAAATTTATACTTTTGTTTTTGTTTCAAAGGTGACGGAGTTTGCGCAATATGGATCACTGTTTGACCGTCTTCGAGCCAAAGACATCACTTCAGTTACAACACTGAGTCAATTCGCAGTCCAGATTGCCACTGGTATGGTCTACTTGCACAGTAAAAATCTGGTACATCGAGACTTGTCAGCAAGGAATATACTTGTTACAGGGAAAAACCAGGTACATCCAAGAAGGTTACATTTTCCTCTGAAAAATTGCAGATACATTTAATTGTCACATCATTTGGAAGAAATTAATTTAAGATTAAGACTCCGAGACTCATATTCACACAGGACAATAAATTTCTGTATTGCCTTAAAGGCATAAATTTTTGCGATCATGAATTGTTGCGGAATAAACAATTGCGGAACTTATTTTTGCGATTTTAGCCTTGATTCGCAAAAATTTGATCCGAAAAATGCAGTTAGGATGAGTCAAAAATAAGTTCTGCACAATACGGTTTAAACACTAAATACGAAATACAATATAAATCCAGTGAGAAATAGCTAATAGCTCTCTTGTAACAATAAAAATCAGTATATTACTCCAGTAATGGTAAACAGTAGCCCGCAGTTCTATGCAATTAATTCGGGACGAAGATTCGCTTAAAAAAAATTTTAAACAGAGGGGTCGCAAAACCCTAAAATAGATTCCGCATTTGTTTCCCACATTCTTCTTCAACCGCAAAAATAAAATCCGCAATAATTTATGATCGCAAAAATTTCTGCCATTAAGATTTTCGTGACTTTTTGGACACACGTACTGGAGGAAGACAAATGACATTCACAGGGGCCATTCTCACTATCAAAAGCCTCCAAAGATGTTAAGTACGGAGACCTTGAGTATTGGGCTCATAAGTTCCGAGGACCTTAACAATAAATGTTATCCGAGTTTGTGTTTTGTCCTACTTTGCCTCGTTTTCAACATATAAGGGAAGGGTATCTACAATTCACAATTTCCGTAATAAATGTTATGGTGTTAATTATTAATCACTTTGGAATTTAGTTGTCATAGCATGTAGTATTGAAATTTAGGCAGAGTAGGACAAAAATGAATTCGGGAAACGTCAATTCAATAAATTGAAAAGGCTGTCCTGGTTACATAATGATTATCATCATACCTTACAGGTAGAAATTTTTGCAGGTCTTTAACTTCGCAATTACAAGACTGAAATTTTTTTCGCGGATTTGATGTTCGGGAAATGGAGACATTTTGGCCGAAATAAAGCTTTTTTTTAGGGACAATTTTGGTAAAAGAAAGTCAAAAGTTTCTTTTTGCGGAAGTGCTCAAAAATCGCCAGATCGTGAAAATTTCTGCTGTAAAGGTAGTTAGTTGCTAAATGTTTTAATTTAGTTTTCATAAATGGAAAGTTGAAAGTTTGGATGACTCCTTAATCCGTGTTCTAATTGATATACCATGTTAACTTTAAGGTCAAGATAAGCGATTTTGGCTTATCTAAAGTGTTGGGGGAAACTCAAACCGAATGGGTGATGGAATCAGCTGAGAGTCTTCCCATGAGATGGCTTGCACCGGAATCATTGAATAATGGTATATTCACGTCATCATCTGATGTGTGGAGTTTCGCTGTTGTCATATGGGAAATGTTTACATTTGGTGAAGTCCCTTGGGGTGATTTTAATAACGAACAAGTAAGTTTATCTGATACTATATATTGAGTGCGCCAGGATAAAAAATTCATTGAAGTTAAATTTTTTTGAATAACGTCATGTGGAATCTATCCGTTTAAAACTTTCGTAAAAGTTTTAATTTATTTTCGTGGATTGAAGGGAAGTCCGCGAAAATTTGTTCCCGCAAAAATTTCTGACATTAAAGTAGATTAGCATAGCTACTAGTCTCTTGATCACACTTTCCCGTATTAGCCTTGATTTGTGACTTGTCGTCAGTCCAACATTGAATACTGTAAGGGAAGAAACTCTCGCAGGAAGAAAGCTCCCATTTTCGCGGTTTTTCGGTCTTTTTGGGAAAGTTTCTTCCTGCAAAATATTTCACCCTTAACTTTCCGCGATAAATTAGCGTAAAATATGTTGCTTTTATTACAGTTTTGTTTTTTCTTGTATTTTGTTAAATTTTTGGTCTTTTGTGGGAAAGTTTCTTCCCGCAAAATATTTCAACCTTAGCTTTCCGCGATAAATTAGCGTATAATTTGTTGCATTTATTACAGTTTTGTTTTTTCTTGTATTTCATTAAATCTACGAAAGTTTCTTCCCGTAAATTATCCTAAATTCGTCCTTCCGCGAAAGTTTATTCCCGCAAAATACAAAAATTTTGC
>JAUBWS010050223.1:0-10609 GCA_032270445.1 Darlingtonia californica
TCTCAAATTGAAGAAAAATTAAGAATCATGAGGCTCAGCTCGATTTATGTAATTCTTATAAAAAAAAAAGTGTGTATGCAACTGGATTTTCTTTACGTTTTAGGTTTTTAAACAGAAAATACAATGGGATCAAACATCATCTTTCAATTACCAACCGATCAAAAGTAGCGCTGGTAGCAAGAGACTAAGTAGAATAACATCGACGAGGAACTCCACCAGGGTTTTGAGATGTCAATCAGCTACCTGTCGAAATCTTATGGATTGGGTTGTCATGAAGAGATTGCCATACTTCAGAAACAGTCATATGTATCGAGAGTATAAATTATTCTTCGGTATTTCTACGAGTTCGGCATTAGAAGAAGCTGAACTGGACAGAAACGTAGAACCTGAGACTAATGGAACTTTAGTCGAGAAATCAAAATCGCCAGAAACGCATGAGCGCTTACACTTTCAGCCTGCACTAAACGAACAAACATCTTTAGAAGAGGAAGAAAGACGAGATTATCAACGTTCACCAAAGGAAGAAGACTTATCAGAGAAAAACCCAGAGACACCAGATCAACAACCCTCGTTTAACGAATTAAAACCCCAACTAGAAGAACCAAGCACAACAGAAATACTTGAGTCTTCTGACTTGGAAACAAGCAAGCAACAACCAACATCAGATAAAGAGGAATCGATAGAGACTGAAGCCTTACCAGCGATTGCTAACAAAAATATCAACTTGAGCCATACTAATAAGCCAATACCAAAAAGTTGTACGAGTTTACCGTCACTGGCGTTGATGTTGAAAGGTGTTTCTGATCAAGAGAGAAGAAAACCAAGAAGTTACAGCGAATTTGATGAACGTTTTGAATGGAATAATGGTAGATGTAGTCAGAACGAGAGTGGAAGAACAAGCGTTTTGGAATTCCACGCAGAAGAGGTCATGAGTAATGGACAGAAAAGTGATGTCGAAAACAGCGGTGAAACGACAGAAGCCAAACGTCACTTTCAAAACGTAATATGTTCAAAATTGTTTTTTTGTATGATGACAGTCTAAGATTTTTACGCGCACTAGTTGCCGTGCAGTCGCATGCAATAAGGCCAAAATGCATGGGAATCTGTTTTAAATTTACGCTTCAAAGGGGGATTATATAATCTGATAGTTTCCGCGTAAACATTGGTCAGAAATAGCTGGTCTAACCTTACATGATTATAATTTTTCTTGAAAAAAAATCGCAATATTTTTCAGAAAACCGTAAAATTAAATTAAAAGTCTAGTTCATCAAAACATGCACCTGAGACCGCGAAATTAAATCCACAGTAACTTTTATCCATGTGAGGTTATTCTCTTTCGTGTAGTCAAGTTTTGAAGTTAAGGTTGACTTCATATGGCCCCGAATCACGTAGGCTAAACCAATTAGATCTTTGTTTCATTTTTCTTCCTTTTTCTATTAGTCACGCAATTTTTTTTATCATTTTCAGGTTTCTGATTTAAGGAAGTTCATTGGTTTTCTCCAAGAAATCGACACATCAAAATATTTGCTTCATTTTTGGATGGATGTTGAAGAATATTTTGATTGCCTTCATTCTGACGCATTAGGAATCGATTTCAAAGCAAAACGTTTGAAACTCTTCAGGTAAGTATTATATGTCAGAGATGAACGCATTCAGAACATTCGTAGCAATAACTAGACTGGATACCATAAACCCTTGTGATCGTGACTATGATATCCCTCTTTAACCCTATTCCGGTTGGGCTTTTCAATGTAATGTACGCTAAAAGGTTGGGGGGGGGTAAAATTAAGAAATTGGGAAAAAAATGACCAAAAATGCTGACATCAGCATTTTTTGCACAAAAATAAGCATTTTTTTGTGAAAATATCTAGTGTGTTTTTAATTTTTAATAACTTTTTTTGTAGGAAAGATATTATTGTTCTGTTTTGGTTTAGAATTAATAAGACAATGGAGTTTATTTTTATATTCAAATAAAGCGCCAAAATGTTCATAAATATGTTTAAAGAGCGCGCCAAAATGACCAAAATTCAGGAAAATGCCAATGTGACGTCACAACTTAAAAAATTTGATTTTGTTTGCATCACTCTTTTGGTATTGACTTAGTTGGTAACTGTTCAAAATTTGAAGTCAATATCATTACTGGTTCAAAAGTTATGAATAAGTGCCAAAATGACAATTTTCGCCAAATTTGTGAAAAATGCCATTTTTTGGACCTAAAATCACTCATAAGTTCCCACATTGACGTCGTAAAAACATGTTTGACCCTCATTTGAAAGCTATTATTAGCCCCTACGTCATGAAAGCAAAATGAAATGTCAGAACATGTTAAACCTGGCAAAATTTGCGGTTTTAGGCCAAATTTCACTAAAATGACGTCATAGTAACGTCATCATGTCAAATTTTTGGAATTTTGTCAAATTGTTGCAAAATCATATGTAAGTTGACTGACAAAATATGAAAACATTTGGAGTTCTCGTTAAAAAGTTATTTGACAATACACTTCCCATGTATTAGCTATTTGGAGGTAAAAAAAATAGTGTAGATGGTTCTAACTAATGGCCAATATCTCAAGATCAGCTGACGTCAGGGATTAAAAATTTTGTCTTGATATTTCCAACTAAATTTCGTTGAGTTTTCGTAACTGGTTCAAAAGTTATAAAAAAAAGTTCATCTGGGTGGTAAAATAATAAACACTCTTCCGTTAATGGTGATAAAGGAGTTCATATAGGAAAAAGCAGTTTTCTTTACAAGTTAAAAAATTTTGATCCCATAAACTAACTTACTAACAAGGAACTGTCATTGTAATATAAATTTAAAAAAAATTCCTAAAAAGTACATTTTCTTTTAAATTTCTTGCATAAGTATATCGCCCATTAAAAACGATTACTACAATGGAATGCCCTTTCCACAACTAGGTTTTCCTTCGCTGATTTAAAAAAGATGTTGTCTTTTATTTAGGTTTATCCAGGAACATTTTTCATCACATTTGACTTTTACTGCCAAGGTATTCTAGTCTTTCTATATTTTACACGCTTTTTTTAATGTTTCGAAATTTCGCGATCAACGAACTTTCAAAGAGCTGTCTTTACTTTATCCTTTAACAATTTAATCCTAGGAACAAATTCGTTTGGGCTTCAAACATGTAAGAGTGCTCCTAATAAAATTGATGAATTTGGTACGAAAAAAATGCGGGCCCTTTACACTAATGTAACTCTCTATTCAATTTAGATGTTTTTGACCCGGTCAACAACCAACCAAGAAAGTTCTGAGGAGTTCTTTTTACAAGCTCAACAAGATGTGTTTGAAAGACTTGAAAAATATTGGTTGTCTCGTTACATCTTACATTTGAAAATCAATTCTGTTGGTGACAGGTATGATTATTTGAGAGATAATTAGTCAGGATAGCCTCTTAAATTCCTCGGAATTTTTGTAATCTGATTCACAGATCTCTACGCACAGAACGCGAGGAACTATCAATAGACTAGCTTTTAAGTATGCAAATCAGACTGATATTATTGATTGGAAAAGTCAGTCATTTAGTCCGAGCGTATAATGTTTTCACCTGGAATAAATTCGGACGTTATCAAATTTGGTACCGTTTGAAAGCTTTTCATGTCTAAAATAACTCCTGAAAATCCTCCCTCTATACCTGTTCAGCAAAATGAGTTATGGCAGTTTGAAAATAAGGGTCATTTATTTGAAATTTGTCAATGGTCCCCCTTAAAAGTGAAAGTTTGAAGTTTGTAATTCGACAAAAGCGAATTTTTCATTGGATAAAGCGTGAAGAGACGATCAGAAAAATGGGGCCATTTATGAAATTTTGACACTACATGCAGAGATATGAGCATTTTTATGCCCATTTTTGTCCATTTTGTGCTTGATAGATCATGAAAATTACTTCAGTCAACAGACCTTATCGAGTAGTTTGAAAAAATAATATGGGTTGTCGAGGTCTGATGAGTCGTTGCTGAGTTATGCCGCTTCAAAAATCAGAAAAATCTCAATTTTTGCTGAGTCAGCACTTTTTCTCGAATTTTGAAGCTAAATAACCCAGCAACGTCCGAATTTATTCTATGTTCGACTCATTGTTTTTGTTTCACGCTCCCACTAATTACCGAAACTTCGTAGAAACCTGTGGTGGAGACACAAATAGAACGTAAGGCTTCAAATGGCAAAAGGTTTAGAACATGCTAAGAACATTTGAAGGCTTCACAAGGCTATTTTCTTAAGAAAATATTTAAATTCAATGATTTCAAACTGTTTTTTGCTAAATTGAGAACAATTTAAGAGCATTTTGGCTTAAAATCCGAAAAATTAAGAATGTTCGAAGGTTTACTCATGGTTGGATGTTCTTATATAAAAAGTGTATTTTTTTATGTTTAGTTCGAACCTTTCATTGGATGAGAAGTTAACACATACATCACTTTTCCCAACACTGTCATTTGTCAAGTCATTTCCTCTCATTGGGGATGATTTCAAGAAGGAAATCAGAGATAAAGGTTTTGACCAGATGGTTTCATTCTTAAATCATCAACAGCAACTGGATGAAGAGAAAGATGATGAAGAAAACGACGGTGGATCAATTTTGATCGAGTAAGTCGTGATCATCTCATTCCAGTCCAGTCCCTAGAACAAACTTTAAAAATTTAACAGAACACTATTGTCACATCCCAATTGTTTTTGGCTCAAGACTTTTTATTCAACTAGCTGCTATCTATCGTTTTGGGTTAAAGTTGTTCTCTTTTTTTCATTTTTATTTATTGTTTTTGCAGCCAGACAATAATTATAATAAATAAAAACGAGAAAGGAATTTTAAGGTCGATTTCCACAGGTGAGTTGATTAGATACGTGGTGTGGGCAAATAACGGATATGAGCATTGACTCTTGAAAGTTTACATGGACCAGTCATAATTAACTTACATGGTCTTTTTTTTAGTTCCGACATGGTATCTCATGCGTTACATTTAGAGAGAAACGCGGGAAGTCCATTTGCAAGATGGTTGCAGAGGTATACACACTTCTCTCGATAACGAATTTGATTCCTTAATGCTCATAGACTATGGGTCTATTTGTTTCAGCCATCCAGACGACTTAAAAATTTTCAAACTTGATTAACATTTATCTGTTGCCATTGTACTAATTCTTTCACTTCTGCTTTTTTTTACCTAGCAATCATTCTGAAATTTGCAGCTCTTTGTTCTTTCTTCTGGATTTTTTCGATCTACTTCGAGACGTTGAAGATACAACTGATCGCCTTTTAAATCTTTGCAATGTTTGGAAATTCTTCCAAAAGTATTGCACTTACGACAGCAAAGGTATGAATCTGTTTTTCGGTGTGATGAAAAAATGTGATTTTATCTATTTACAATAAAAGTAAATATTTACTTTGACGCCAGAAAAAAATATTTTCATGAGCGTACGAGGATGCACTGATTTTTTCTGGCTCTATGCGTGTACATACTATTGGCACATAACTGTCCCCCCTATAATTAAGTACGAAGGAGCAGGTTAGACAGGGTTGAAAGAATGGTCCATCGTGTTTTATCCCTGAAGTTTTGGGACATAAGCTAAAATTTATCCTGACATGTTCATGACAAAGATTTTGAAAATTTTTCGCCCGTCGACACGGAAACAGCTTTTTAGTTTAACAAGAGCTTTCATAGTTTTAGGTTATATCATCTGAGAGCCACCTTCAGGTTTTCAAACCCCCTAAATAGCCCGGGCAGAAAAGGGATAAACACGCTTTGATGTTTCTGAACCTAAATCAAACAATGTGTTTAATTTTTCTTCGTTCCTTATTTTCGTATTCTCTTGTAGTCTCAGGAATACGTGATGAGAATGTTGAGCAGATCAAACAAATTCATTCTGAATTGAGCACAAAACGAAAAATTACACAGCATTTTCTATTGGGAATTTTCTCAAATATGCAGGTAAAACCTAGAAAAAAGTTTTAGTCGAAATAGACATCTTCAGTTTCACTGTGGAGCCATGGCCGAGTGGTTAAGGCGCTGGTCGCCTGAACGGAAATTCCGAGTTCGAATCCCTTGCGAGGCTTTCAGTAGTGAATTTCACCAATCACTATTAATTCTGGATGGTCGCCTAAGGTGTTTCCAGGAAGGCACGACCTTCATTGATAGCAGCTCATGAAGAACTGAAAAGGCATCCTGTGTGAATAATTACACCATCATCGTCATCATCATCAAACTATTCTTGTGGTTTCCATTTTAAACGTCGTTAACGACCCCCCATTTATACTCAAAGAGTTATCCCTTAAAATAGGAAACTGAATCTAACACGTGAATAACACGTGATGAACACGTGATTAACTTAATAAATGTCACTTAAAGTATAGAATAGTTTCAAGTAATCATACGTTTTCTTACTAGAAAAACACATTGGAAATATTGGGACCATACTGGACAGAGTTTTTCAACCAGGATGTTTTTGTTGACCAGTAAGTAATATTTTTGTAATTTTTCGAAGTCTTTTTTATCAAACCACTCATGCTCATACGTAATAAGACAAAAATATGCAGGAAAAAGCGATAATTTTTTTTGAAAAATGAATAAAATGTGATGCCTTGACGTTAGAAAAATGTTTATTTAACGTAAAATCTTAATTGATGATGATTTTGATTTTTAGACAAGAGGCTAATATCCCGAGGATTGATGAAAATGCTAAGTATGAGAGTGAGATGTCTTTTCTCACTGATAAACAAAGACGAGATGAATATGGAAGGAATTATTTCTCTGCCATGACAAGTGTCAGGTAAGTTCACATATCTTAGGGAAAAATGAAAGTCAAGTTCCAAGCTTTTGATAGTCAAGCCTCAAGTCGGCTCTTCCCTTCAGTTTTGTTCGTTTTCAAGGTCTCTTGTTCTTACTTAGTTCTTTATTTTATAAAACCGAAAAATTCTTATGAAAAATACAAAATCAAAATGCTCGTAACTTTTCAACCACTAATGCTATTAACTTCAAATTTGTACTGAAGTTAGATGACAAAAAATTAATTCAAATAATGTCATCAAAATGATAGCAAACGTCATAATTGATGACGTCATCAATTTTTAAGAATTTGTGACCGTTTTTAGGGAAAATTTTCCACCCAACCTCGTTCCCAGGGCCTCTTCACTTTGCTTTATTTATATGGCTGCTCACCCGGACGGAGAGGGTCCGTCCGAGCGAGCAGCGCGAGCGATATAAAAAAAGCGAAGTGAAGAGGCCCTGGGAACGAGGTTGTTTTCCTTCAAGAAAATTATTTTTGTATAAAAATGTTTCCTTCAAAATTAATTTATCGTTTTGTAAAATACACTTTTTCTCAATTTTTCGGAAAATTTCTGAAAGAAAATGCTGACGTCAGCAAATTTTAAGTGACGTCATTAATTTTTTTTTACCATTTTGTGTAGTTTATGATGGAGATGGGTCGGATAGCTCAGTCGGCAGAGCGCTCACCTCGCAATCGAAAGGTTCCTGGTTCGAGCCCGACCCTCGTCCACTCAACGCATGAGTAGCACAGTAAAGGTAATCTGATCTGTGCGGTAAGTCACTGGGAGCTGACGGCAGGTGTGGCGCTCCGCCTCAGCAATATATCTCCCTGGTCTAGCGCAATCAAAAGGGGATAGACTCCTTCGTTGTACGGCTGATACCGACACTAGGCCTCTCCAACCTACTTACTTACTTATGATGGGGATTATGTGTACCAATTTTCATGGCAATAGCTTGTTAAAATAAACAAAGCCTCTATACTTTTTTTCTAGACCGCCAGGTTCCGGAGCACCAGATCGTAAAAGTCGATTATACACAGCTATCACCATCGCTGAGCGTTGTTCATCAATTCGTGAAAGACGGCCGTTCTTACCATCTCTTCATCGAAGTTCAGTGAAGGATTTATATGAAAAGAAGTTGCTAGGTGATGATGAGGATAGCGCAGATAATATGGAAGATGAAACTGAAAGCGATGAAGAAGATGAAGAAGACGATTTCTTGGATAGTATCGAAAATACGGAGTAAGATTATAACTAGCTTACTAGTCTACTTCACATTTTTATAAGAAATACATTATGCTATAAAACACATCACTCTGGTGACTAGCTACAATCATCCACAAAAATGAATGAGACTTAGCAAAAATTTCCATTATTTGCAAGTTTATAGTCTGGCGAGAATGTCGATAATTAGCTTTCTATTCAATTTAATCAATGTTTTTGATTTTACTGGGAGTGACTAGCTTCTAGGCTATATTCTTAGGCTTCTTGGAACATTGGTAGACTTTTTGACCTATGATCCTAAGGTCCTAAGTCCTAAGTCCGGCTTGGAACTCCGTCGTTGAAACCCCTTCTTTAGATACACAGTTAAACAAGGTTTTAGACCGCTTGTGGTTTCAAAATTTCAAGGAAGTTCCCTATAAGTCTCAAATATTTAGAAGACGGTTGTAGCTTGTCTTCGCAATTTTCTTTCGTGAACAGTCGGAAGAATTAATGGTCTTTCGATTCCTTTAACTTCTTAAATATTATCAAAATCTTAAGTAAAAAAATGTCTGTATTCAACCCTACCTGGGCTGGGCTTTTTTGTGTTCGGCACGGCTTGGGGGGGGGGGGGGCTATTAGGCCTGCGACTAACATCTCATATGGCGTTAGTCCTCAATTGGAGTAGTGCAAAAATCCTTTTTAAAAATTTATGGTTGCTATGGTTACGTGATGACGTCATGACATAAAATAAAACATTGAAAATGCATACACCTCTTTAAATGGCTATAACTTCCGAAATAGAAGACAATTTTCAAATCTGTTTTCATTTTCGGAAAGCCATTAGAGTAAGCTTTCATAAAGAAGATGTCAGATTTAAAAAATAATCATGTCCTGACTAGTTACAGTGCACGAGCAAAATTGATGACGTCAGCATCTTTCTTTTAGCATTACAATATAACTATCAAATTTTCATGTCATAACCTTTTGTCTATCAAAAGTTACAAGATTTTAAAGTTTTTTGCTACTTTTGCTTATATTTATCACCTTCGGTTCAATAATTGAGCATATGTTCCAAATTATATTAAAAGCTCGAGTTCATAATTTTTTGGTTAAGGTGAAATTTATCCTGATATATGGCCGCAGGCCTAGTAGGCTCCCCCTCCCCCTCCCTCAGCCCAGGTAGGGTTAAAAAAGCACGAAAAATTTGTTTCCTTTATTCCTTGCATGAACTTTTTCTACTGAAAACCTCACAAAGACGTCGAACTCGGGGCCCTGTGCTCTGGGATCAACGCCTCAAACACCTGACCACAGATCCACCATAGAATTTATCGTTCTTCTTTCGAGGATGATGTCAATGTTCAAGACATATATACAAGATAACGAAGGAAGGGACATGATGAATGAGCTCCTCATGTATCTGGAAATCGATACATATTTTTCATTATTTGGACCAAGCAAAGTACATCAAAGACATTCTAATGCAATGGCTATTTTCAAAATCTTCTTTGACACGGCATCACGAAAGTAAGTATTTTGTTACAGAGAAGTGTCGCAAATACTGCACTTCGCATACCTACAGAATATTTCTAGATTTTTATAAGATTTGGACAAATTTTTCAATCGGTCCGACGTTGTTATCCAGGGGTTAAATCTTAAAACATTTTTCAACCATGACTGATCAGTGGTAATTAGGTAGTCAAATTTACCGTTTTTCACCATTTTTGACAGTTTATTAAGGTTAAATCATAGAATTGCACAATTGGACCTTGACCATTCTCAAAATTAGGATGATAGGCTGAAAATTTATCCAAACCTTACCAGGAGTAGTTGTACCAAAAATGAGACACCGAGAGACTTTTTTTATCCCCCATTAGATACTACACGCTTTTCACTACTTGCGAAAGGCTTTTTTTAAGAGGAAACACAATACCTTTTTATCTGTTGTTTGATCGTTATAGAGCTGTTGAATTGCCGCAAGCTTTATTGAAGACAGTAAAAGATGAGCGTCCATCGAGCGGAGTATTACGTGAAGCTCAACAATATGTCCTACCACAACTTTCCACATCTTACGATTCATTTGTCAAAGTACGTGAAATTTATTTTAAGCTACTTTATCGGAAGAAACCTTGTAATCAAATATTATATTTGTCAACTATTTTTTGTTGGACAAAAAAGGATTCATTGCCAATATTTGGAAAGCATAATTTGAAATAAAATTGTTTGATAAGAATATTCAAATCATTTATGGCTAATTTTAAGAATTTTTGGCGGACAGAATTATTCATCCAAAAAAATTTCGACATTTTGTTCAAGAATAGTTTTGTCATATAAATAATGATTTAATGTAATGAATCAACAGATCCTGCACTATGGTGATTTTCCAATTACAGTAAAGGTAACAGATCGGGTGGGGATTGAACCCAAGACTTCGCCGAGCTTTACGGTTATAGACGAAAGTAGCGATCGCTCAATCACCTGAATCCTACGAGCGAGTGGAAAGTCGCATTAGTGCAGGATCTGTTGATTCAATGAAATTTATAATTTAGTGAGTTCGTGTCTGTTTAAATTGTCAGTGCTTTTATTGTTTTGCGTTGTTCTCCCGAATTTTTACTTTTTTTAACAATGCCACGAATCAGTAGTAAA
>JAUBWS010050234.1:0-18334 GCA_032270445.1 Darlingtonia californica
GAGGGGAATAGTTACCAGGTTGCTCCTACCAATAAACATCCTTGATTCTTACTAAGAGTTTGACTCATGTTGTGTTTATTTTTTTGTTACCAGGATATTGAAAGATATAGCATTGGATTGTGGGGTAAGTTTTCACGGCCTTCCTTGTTTATATTTCCGTGCGCTAACTTCGGATCAGTCGCACTTACATGTAAAATGATATTGACATTTAGGGATCTTTTGTGACCACGATTCGAGTTTGATTATCAAAAATAATCCTGATAAGTCAAACCTCCAAGGGTAATAGAATTTTGGCTTCAATTATTGCGATTTTGCATAGTAGTGCCTGAAAGTATTGCGCGTCTTTTTGGAGGACATTATAAAATTTATCGACTCCAACTTTATAGGATGACGATGTCTCCTCTGATGAAGAGTATTTTGCAGGTAAGAAAAATAGAAAAATCACCAATTCAGCGTATGGACCCACGGCTAGTGGTGGTGTCTTTTTTACTTTTCGGTTCCATATTTTAGTCAGTACAGGGTGCTAGTTTTGAGAGTTGGTGGGTACTAATTTTAAATTTTGTTTTAGTCACCCATGATACTCATCCCTGTTTAGTCCGACAAGCTATATACCAGATATTCTTTTGTGATTTAGCTAGTTTTTCGAAACTCTACTTCCAGGAAAAGAACAAAAGACAATGATAAATGACACGAAAGACAATGATTTCAACGATGATGAATTTGATGCAATTTTCAAGAAACATAAAAACAGGCGATTCCTTAAAGAGGTATGTTGACGTGCTCACCTACAGTAGGCAGGATGCCATGAATGATACTTCCCATCAAAATTTAGAGTGGGTAGGTAAACGGCTAAGTCATACATACATACATACATATGGTTCTTCTAGTGTTGACCATCAGCACATAGGTCCACTACCAGCTTCCTCCATTGTTGTCGCTCCTGTGCAAAGGCTGCCAAACGGCTAAGTCGCTGACATTAAAATGAAGGGTCTCAAAAAAAAAGTTCGGTTCACAGTGCTGGCAGTTTGAGTTAAACTATAGTAAAACCCTTTTAAAGGTAGGCCAATAAATTGGAAGCTGTTTATGTTCTAGCTATTCTAGGTAAAGTTTGGTGATCTCCTGAAAACCGATTTTTCACTTTAGTTTCGAATGTATGTTTCGAACTAAAATGTCTACTTTATTTTTATTTAGTACCATCCTGAATTAGACACTACGAATATCAGTATAGCAGATGTCATTCTAAGATGCAGTTCCCATAAAAAGCCAGGTTTGTACTACAGATAGCACTAAAGAGCTGGCACTAGCCCATGTTGATTCGCACTACACTGTCTTCCTCGAATTAGAAGTTTATCAAAATTTTCGGGAAATCGTGATATACAGACGATAAATTGTATTTTACTGCCAGAATGATGTCAAAGGCAGGATGTTTCCTTCATTTTTAGTCGATAACCTAGATTTATGCAATATTTATGAAAATTATTCCTTGTTTAGCACAATTAAAAGTCATTCCCCAAGATTTCTAGAGTAGAAACGCTGTGTACGCATATGCACATGTATATGCACGCTATGTATCTATGCAGGAGTGCAGGACCGTGAAGTTAATCCCAGCCATATCTCACTGTAGTGGATATCCGGTACTTTAGTGTTAGGAATAACAAAATTTCTTGGGGGAGCTGTAGTTATAATCACTCACAGTGTTCCAATAATTGAATGAAAAGCAATTTGCGAATTGTTTTCCTATGCAAAAGCTCTTTAATTTTCTCTGTTTCACAGGTAGTTTTAGAAATAAAATGGGACAGCAAAGCGAATAAAATAGATGTATTCCAAACTTTTTCTCTTCATTTGATTCGTGATTTTCTTAGTTTTCCGTGAAAAGTGATTCGCGAAAAGTTGAAAACGAGTCGCAAATAGTGAATCTGGAGTCTAAGGTTTCGATGATTAAGGATAAATTTGACAGCTTTTTATGATTTTTACAATTTTTCGAACTTACAGTGAACATAAAAGGCTCATTGAAGAAAAAGAAATCTAGAAAGAAAGACATTTCAAATATTAACAAAAACCCCTCATCTGCTGTTTCTTTGAATAAAAGTAAAGGCAAAGAGCCGAATAAAGATAGTGGAAAAGACACTAACAAAGGCAGTGGGAAAGAAGCTAACAGAAGCAGTGGAAAAGAGGCTAATAAAAGCAGTGGGAAAGAGGCTAGCAGAATTAGCGGAAAAGAGAAGAAAGATAAAACGAAATCAGAAGGGTGAGCTTGCTAACTTATTTTGTTATACATTATTTTGTTAATAATAATAATATGGTTTACTTCAATAAAAAACCTTGTAGAGTTAGTAAACTTTGATTGAAATATCATTGTGGCGCGAACCGTCACATCTGTCTTGAAGGCTTGAGTGTTACCATTATTGAATTGTTTCATCATGGTAGTTAAATGCACGTGACACAGCATAACATCACAAACATCGTGTGTCGAGGTGAAAGATGTGCTTTAGCATTTCTTTCAACATGTTCACTGCCAATAACAAGACAATTCCTTATTTTGAGACTCAAAATACCGAACCAACTTAATACAACCATATTTTCTAAACCAGAAGACTTCCTTCAAGTTTTCATTCAGCGTTATTGGTTTCTACGCAAAATTTGCTATTGATTGGTGTACTCATATGTCAATTTTACAGCAGTTTTACCCATTAAAAGTCATTGAAACTTTCAAAGCGTTATGAGTATCTACGCAAAATTTGGTTTCGATTGGTGTACTCATATGTCAATTTTCCAGAAGTTTACCCATAATAAGTCCTTGAAACTTTCAAAAAACAAATTTTTTAATGGTGAGATTTTTATGACTTTATTGCTACCTGTTGCTTATTTTTTAAGGTCAAAGGAGGTTTCAATGCCATCAAGTGCACCTAAAGTGACGTCAAAAAGCCAGGGGTTCCCAAAGATGTCTTCATTCTTTTCATTGCTTGGTTTCTTTTTTGAGAACGAAGGAGAGAAGAAATGCTCCATTGAAAAGGTATACAGAAGTTTGTTAGTGGAGTGGTGGTGCAGTGGTATAGTCAGGCGTACTACAAGAGATCGCCATCCCCACTCTTTTCATTTCGAGTTGTTTTGACTGAAAATCAGTTATCTAAAGGTTTAGCTGGGCTACCTTAATAAACCCTGTTACTCGACCGTTTCGCTTTTCAAGACGCGAATTCTGTGTAATAGATGTCTGTTTGTGGACCCTGCTTTAATATCAGATTCAAAGGCAAATAAGTAACAAAATAATCGTTTAAAATCCATTGTATCATGTAAAATCCTTTCTCTCAGGAATTTATCTCTTTATTGTTTTTTAGATACAAGAGCAACTTGCATCCTGGCAGGTATGAAACACTTTGTTCAGATTTCTTTCAGTTTTTCAGACATTTTTTCAGTTGACTTCATTATATCAATATCTGAACTTTTCCAAAAAACTTCGGTGTAGCATTTCCAGTAATACTTATTGCTTTTGTTCGCTTGTAGAAACACAAATCGAGTGAATTATGTGGTTGGAAGACATTATATGCAAATTGGTTACCACTTGTTAAATACGCTATTGATTATTTGGTGGGCAAAGGCTCCGGTTAGTCTACTTATATCCTTCGGAATACCGGAGTTTTAATACCAGTACATTTTAACATACCTAGCTCGCACACGTACTAGATTATATGCTTTGATTAGCATATATCGACTCTTCATAATTCAACTTTCTATACTTCCAAAGGCTGACTTGAAAATAATTTTTTTCTGATTCGAACAATTTCTGTAGGAATTTACTGTGTTTGCAGTCATTAGTCAATTTGGCATAAAGTGGAAAAAGTATAAAACTTTTTCTCATTTTGCATAGTTTAACCTTTAATCACGTTTACTATCAACTACGGGCATATCGTCACTTTATAGTCATACTTCAATCGTTGTTTACTTCTATAAAGTATTAGATATATTGATACCATGATGATATTTATAAAATGTCGTTTCAATATGCATTTCAGGACAACAGTTACAAGAATTCATTCCTTATCTGATACCTGATGGTGGTAATGAGTGGATATGGACTGGTAAGTTATTTTTTCTCAGAAGTTTCAAATATTTTTTGGTTTTTTAGTTTCTAAGTTTTCAAGTTTTTACCAAGGAGAACCTCATAAGTTCAAAAAAACTGTGACAATGAAGGTAGTACTGCGTTACTCGGAACCTCTATAGGGAGCCTTGAGATTTTAAAAGACTTTCAAAACACGTTTGTTTATTTACGGAACGTTAAACAATAGTTCTTTTAAAATAACTATGTATCGTGAGGTAAGAGCGGCCTGAAAGCTATTTGAATCGGCATAGTATCATTTTCATCCGCACAACGTTGTTATTTTAAAGTTTATTTTGAACAACACTTGGAATCAGAGATTTTCATTTCCGTTGTTTTAGGACCAGAATACACTAACGATGATGTCATTCTCCCATTATGTAATCACTGGTTGGAAACACTGAGTAGAGTATTGGTAAGGTTTGAAGTTTTCGCACCATGTTATATCTTCTTCAGCCTAACGGCTTTGTGTGAATGTTAATTTTGAAATGTATTAAACACTTAAAAAGACCTTTCCCAAGATTATTGTTTAGCATTTCCAGCCTCGTTTTGAAACTTTATTTCCGAACGAACGAACGAACCCCCAAATGTAGTATTACATACCTTCAGGTCTTTATATTATTTTTTTAATGGGCTTTTCCAGAAAAAATCTGTACAACCTGGATGTCCAAAAATAGTAATTCAACCCTGGAAATCCGCTTTTCAGCAAAGCATCACCCACTGGACGTCCACAATTTATGACAGTGAGACCCCCTGGACATCCAATATCCTCAACACAAGCCCAATAGTCAGATTCCTAATCCAGGTTACTTACGATTGAACTCTCATAAGAATGGTGGAAATGCTTAGTCAGCAAGAAAATGTAAACACAAACAAATATGGCTGACATAACTAATCATCTGCCCGCTAAAATTAAGCATACTCTTGAACTAGCCTCACTTTGACCCGAGAACCCAAACAATCCTGCTTGCGTGGTAGATTAGTTCCGTAGGTATCTGGATTGCAATCCGCTTTGTTCATATGGGCCAGTTCCCAAACTATTCAGAAGAATCGGATTTCTAAAAGAATGCACGTTGTTATAACTTGATTGGGTTGGGAATGAGGTTGGACAAAGTGGTATTAATCTTATAGATTTGATCTTGGTTAAGATCTGCAGATAGCCTCATGGATATTTTTTTCAATCGTTTGTTTAATGATTTGAGAATTTCCATGTCATTATAGACAAAGAAAAAGGAAGATACACCTCTCAAGAAAGAAAAGGAGGGTTTTCCAAATGTTAATTCTTCTATCTCGACTACACCATCCAGGTAGCTATTTCATTATTTTACGTTGCTTTTTACTTTTTTCATAGAGTTTATTTTCACTCACAAAGTAGATTTTTGTAGTCTATCGGGCAGACTGAGATTTTGTTGTAATAGGAATTTTCTCAATACGATAGGAAAAAGAACATTGTCGATCTCTCTCGGTTCTACTGTCATTACCAGCTCCTCGACAGTTAAACTTTGATGATGATCAGCTGTCTTTTTATCCGCGCATTAAGGTGTTAAGCAAAAAAGCCTCTAATAAATCTAAAGCTTTACTGAGGATAAGAAGTCAACTCTCATTAGCACAGGCAAAACTTTTATTTTCGTCCTTTGTCTTGCCGATGTTTCAATACTGTTCTCTAGTATTGATGTTTTGCTGCAAAATGGCACATAACTTATTAAATAAAAATTCTACACATCGTAGAGCATTGTGTGCAATTCTTAACACATTTTCGCTTGATACGAAAGACCTACTAGGGGAAACAGGTAGTCAAGACATCCATACCAGAAACCTGCATTTAATGCTTATTGAAGTTCGGAAGTCATTATTTCGGGAAGAAAGAAGTTCTGTAGAACTAAAGATAGCTTTTATCTTGACAGATATTTTAACTCAACTTGTTAGTATTGACAACCATGCTGCAATAAGGTATTGACTCTTTCAATTTCTTTCCAGATATTTAAGTACCATACGTGTTAGTACTGACAAAGAAAGAGAAGAGTATCGTAAACAAGAGAAGGAGAGATACAAAAATGCACATAAATCGTACGTTTACAAAACATCCAGAGACGATGGGTCACCTCCGGAAGCCACTGTTGGGCCTGTAAAGGTAGGATTGGTAGAATTTCCAGATTATACAGTGATGATAAGCTAAGTAAATTAGGTGTATTGTCCATACCATATTAATCCATATATGATCAAGCATTTTTTCCAGAAATTCATTATTTTCGACATTTGTTTCGTGACTCGGGACTGCTCCTTGGTGCATGGGTGGTGGAGCCCCTAGGTATCTACCCAGAGGTCCAGGACCGTAAAAATTTATGGGTCGATTTAGGTTAATCGAAATCGAAAACAATTTATTGTCTTGGGTCCTAAAACTTTCATGCAGTTTCATTTCGAACAATTTCGAACACTTATTAGTCCGCTTGTTTCGGTGATTCTTTAAGCGTTGTAAAGATTTTATGTTATTACGATCCAGACGTCTTAATAAGGTTATCCATAGAGCAAATTTGCTGACATCCTTTAATAGTTCTTCTGAAGATGGATTGGATAACCTTGGTACCGGGGAAAAAATTGGGTGAAATTTTCGCCGGATTAAAATTTAGTCGGGGAAAAACTTAATTTTTCAAATTAGTCAAAATAAATACCGCCATGAACATGAACACCTAATTTTCGACCAAAATTTTCATTATATGTTATTTTGTAGTAAAAATACGCTTCAATTCTATCTCACAGTGTTTCATCATGTAAATTGTATAAGTTTCATTGTCATTAATGCTGTAAAATCCACCGAAATGGAATTTCTGCAGCCAAAACTACTCTGGTGTGCCTTATAACCTCCCCCCACTTGTTAATTTTCAAATTTTTCCCGACCCCCGAACCTTATTTGGACCCCCAACTTTTGTTTATTTCTCACTCTGGCTTATCAAAAATGAATAAAGAAATCGTCTGACCTCGACTTACCTCCAAAGAGTTTTACGTCTGATAGTGTTTTCGCTCGAAGAAACACCATCTGAACAATTAGAGTTTATAAAAGTGTGATTCAAACAAAAGGATCGCGTAATCCCTTTTTCTCTTGTGATTTTTTTTTTATCTCTCCCCCTGTTTATTTGGCACACAAGAGTGCTGCTTCAATGATATTAATTATAGTTTATCAATGTTTCAGGGTGTCTTCAATGTAAGCGACACAACTACCTTCAAAGCACGAGAACATACTATGTTAGTTTCTGATCGTCCAGCTTTCGTGACAATTTTGTGTTTAGTTCGTGATGCTGTTGCTAGGTTACCAAATGGAGAAGGAACAAGAGTTGACGTAAGTCCTTGTTATTTGTCAACGTCGGATTTTAACCCATTTAACTACCTGAATATTTCCAGATTTTCATAGCCTTGGACACCTTGATGCATGAGTCGCAGAACTCCTAGGTTTTTAGCTAGGAGTCCAAGGTCATAAAAATACTTATTCATCCACTTTAGCGTACACCCAGCACAAAATCGGCGCTTAAAGGATAAAGAACATCAAAATAGCTTTTATTGGATTTGCACATTAATCAAGCTTATTGATTTTATATAATTTCATGGCACAAAAGTTTAGGTTGAATATGAGGTTAGCAGTGACATATAGTCTAAATAATGTCTTTTTCCTGAAGAATAACATTTTTAAGGTTTGCTACCATTGAGCTGTTGGGCTGTTTAACGGCGTTTTTCTTTTGAAATGAATTTACCGCTGAATAGAGCAGTTCTGTGCTCATGAGCAGGGAACAAAATGAAGAACGAGCTCATTTTTCTGCGCCAAGTTTGGAAGTCAAAAAATTATAGAAAGTTGATTTGTTTTATTTTTGCACATTAATCAAGACATTTCTTTTTTGGTGACTAAACTCGTTTTTTATGATTTGCACTCCAGCGAAAAATGCGAACGCGCTTTTTCTACAAGAGCGAGGTATCAATTGTTTATATTCGAAACACAGAAGTTTTGCTGTAACAGTACCAAATCCAAAAGGAAAGATAGCAAGGTTTCTAAGGTAAGACGGAACTTGAAATAATTGTGATATACGCGTATTCCAAACATTGCGATATATCTGTGATGGTCTATGGGAAAAGGGGACATTAAGCCAACCGTAATTTACTTGTTTATCTCTCAAAATCATGAAAAATGTCTCTGGAGGAGGTCATTTCCATACACGCAATTTGTGTAATGCTTAAATAGAAATGCACTCCTCTGCAGACATTTTTTAGTGATTTTGCCAGCGGGTGAAGTATGATAGCAGTAAAGATGACAAAGCGCCCCTCTTCCCATAGACCGTCACATCTATGTGTCAACAGTTTAATAGGACAAGATTTAACTTTTTCTTTTTTAGATCTGTACTTTGCTGAGGGATTCCCAATTCCTTAATAACGAAACTTCAGACACTCAGGTAATTTTAACATGTCAGTATTTTCCTAGATACTACTAAGCCTAATGTGAAGGCTATTACAAAGTAGGATCGCAGAGGCTTTTTTTCGTCAATGAATTTCAATAATTACTTACGAAAATAAAGAATTACAATTTTTAAAGTTTCATCAGGATTCAGTCGGTTGATTAGAAAAGCTTTTTTCATCCATATGTAAAACATCCGTTTTAACATTTATACATTCAATGTGATGGTCTTTTTTTCCTTATCCCTAATCCTTGGGTTTTCAGGTGAGACATTAGATTGTCTGCTTGCTAACAAAAATTATTTTGTTCAATTTGATATTTTTTCCCATTTTCAGATCCATGGGGTTGTCAGTGGTGCATTGGATCGTCTTCATGCTGAAAAGGACCCTTGCGTTAAATTTGATGGTGTTCAAAAAGTCTGGATATATTTACATAAAACACGAACCTATGAGGAATTTGGTAGGTGTTGCTTTTGACTTGAGGCCGTTCAGCTCACTTAGCAAGACGTTGACAGCGTAGTTCATGAGTAATATAAGTTGACGGTTTAAACACCGACGCTGCGTTTTTACTCTAAGGATTAGCATTTGCGACTATGCAAATATTGAAAGGAATCGTTTCGAAATACAGTGTAACAATAGATGTGTTCGACAAGGACTATTGTATTAGCTGTGCCGTACCTACTGCCACAACATGTAAACAAATATTTGGCGTTGACGAAATAAGTCGTTTGACATAACTGATTTTGTAGTCTGGCCGAATTCGCCAGAAAAAAAAGTCTAAACCTTGAGTGAAGTTATCTTATTTGGTATTGTTGGATCAGAATTCTAATAAGAATAACGTACTGAAAGCCCCAGTTAAGGCTCATCGGAAACTTTTTGGGGGTGACTTCCTACTTACAACGGTAAAAAAAATTGCCTAAGGGCCTTAAGTTGAGACTTCCAGTAGTTATCCTACATAAATATCTGATCCAACGATACCAAGCAAGATTTATGTCCGAATTTTATTCTCGATCGAATGTTATTCCAGTCAAACGATAGATGCAACATACACCTTAGCAGGTCACTGTTCAACTCTTATGAAGCAAGTGCCAGACCGGGTCCTGTCAAAAATAATCCAGTTGGGTTCGGCTCATAGCTTATATGATAGGTCTAATAAATGAAAAAAAAAATCAACATACAAATAAATGGTAAAAAAAGTTCTTATATTAATATTTCGATTTATACTTTTAGAAAAAATTCACCAAGCAAGCGCAGCAGCTGCATTAGCCAAAAAACAACTCAGCAAGAAAGCACAAAAGGTAAATAATAAGCATATTTTCCAAAGTCTTATTTGGCTTAGTTTGTATAGCCGCCTTAACGTTGCGTTGAACGTAATTCTGTCATTCTACACTGATGAACAAGACGTTGTCGTATGCAATTGACCGGTGAAATTTTTTGGGAACCGATTCTTCTGAAGCGAGGCTAGTTGAGAAGCCTTAGTTTTTACGGAAAAAATCCATCTTTTGAGCAGGATTGAGTTTGGTTTTCTCAGGTCAAATAAAGGCTAATTTTAGTAAGCAGATGATTCTTATTGTCAGCCATATTTACTAGCCGACTGAGCATTTCCTCCACTCTTTCGAGGTTTTTATCGATTGGGAATCTAGATCGACAGATTGCCCAAAAGAATATCACGGGCGTTCTCGTCTTATGAGCATTACATAGTGTAAGAAGGCCTATCCATGCTTTCTACGCGGTTACATTCTGTTGCAGGGTATATAAACGACTTGTATTCTTTTCATGCCTTTTAGAAGAGAAACTCTTTAACTGAAGTGAGTAAAGACGATAGTGACAAAATAATCACAACCAAGAAGAAACCAAAGCTATCATCATCATCATCATCCGACGCATCCGTGAAGAAATCTGAAACTACCGATTCAACAGTTGTTACAACACCCTCCAAAGCAGCTAGCGACAAGAAGAAGCCAACAAAACGTCGCAAAATATCAAACGAAACTCCAACGTCTCCGTTGGAAACACCAAATAAACAACCCAAACTATTTGAAGAGCCAACAATACCATCTGATATTCAACTTTCCTTGGAAAATGAAGCTCTCATGGCAACACAATCAATTCTTGACCATGACGATAGTACCGACTTCTTCATAGAAACCACCCCAACACCTCTTGATATCACGTCGATTGCAAATGAGATTCTAGCAGAAACATCATTTGAAAATTACTTAAAGGATACGAGTAATAGTAGCAATAGTGGAAACCATCTACATTCTGCTACGGAATCTTTCACGCCATCAGCGTTATTCACAAAACCTAATATTGTCGAGAAACCGAAACCAGTTGTTACAACAGCGAGTCACGTAATAACATTCCCCACAACCGTAGCAACTTCGACATCGATTCCTAATAAGCCTCAGTTGAAATTCCGGGTTCCATCTACGAATAAGAATGTTCTTCAAGCTAGCGCAGCTAAGCAAATAAATCTGCCGTCTTTGTTCTTGAAGACTTCGAATAACATTACAACGGCTTCACCAGGCTCCTTCGTCGTGAAACCGAATTCAGCTGTAAATGTTAATGTGAAACCGCCGACCGTTCAAAACAAGCTGCTGACTCAACAACAGTTAGCGATAACGAATGCGATACTTTTGCAACAGCAAAAGCAGAAACAACAACAACAACAACAAAAACAATCACCACAGCAACAGTTGCCACAGCAATCCATGATTCGACCTCAATTCCTGATCTCCACGAAGGCTTTACAAGGAAAGCAAACTGTGATGTCGTTACAGCAAATCATGAACAAGAAATCACCGTCGACAACAACCTCAAAGGTAGAAAAACAAGCGCCCATTCTCAACGTCAAGCAAATTACCACCAACTCCAAACTTAACCAACCATCTCATTTAGGCTTAACACTCGGTAATCTGTCAGCAGCTTCACTACAAAACATCAATCAACTGATTTCATCAACTAAAAGAAATTCTTTAACCAACACCAACAATGGAGTAAAACCAGTCCCCTTGGTCAGTACGACTCTACCAGTGTCTCTACAATCTCCTTCCTCGACTCTACCGAAACAGACTGTTGCTGTCAGCCCTTCAGCTGTCAAGCCCAATAAAACCGCCAATTATTTGTGGTCCCCTAACCAACAATCACCAACAAATATTGTCCAACGGTTTCTACCTTCCTGTAACAGTAAACCAGCAACACAAGTAAAGATCGTGGACAAAAAATCGTCAACTGTTGTTGTCAGTACTAAACTTTCCAAAACGATACAGGTGTCACCTAAAACCATGCAAACGGCACCTAAAGCTATGCAGATGTCACTTAAGAATATGCAGGGAACATCGAAAACCACGCAGGTAACGTCTAAACCTATAGCTGCAGCACTGAAAACCGTGCAGGCAACACCTAAAGCCATGCAGACATCCGTACAAACGTTATCGTTAAACCAACTTATGGCCGCTGCACGTGCCAATTTGCAACCATCAACCAACATCCGTGTTGTACCAACTTCTCCGAGTGGTCAAGCAAATGCTACACGACCTAATAGTGCAGGAGCTGCAACTTTGCAAGCATTGTTGCATGTAATCCCAAAATCAACGTCCGCTGTTGCAGCGTCAAACAAAACACAGATTTTTTTACAACCGCAACTTTCCACAAATACTGGCGGAGAAATGCCGAAGGTCGTGAGATTGCCAAGTTCCGCTGTGGTCGGTAAAGTTAATAACATTCCTGGTGTCACTCTCCAACGACAAAATTCTACCGGGCAGCCTGTAACACCTACAGACGGAGTTCCGGTTAGAGCTCGAAATCTCGTTGCACCGTTGAAAATCACACTACCTAGGACTGCTTTTCCGGCCAATGCAACCGTCCGGATGCCTGTGAATACGATGGGCTCACCACTGAATAGGACGCCTGCCAATATTGTTTTTTCGTCTCCGAATATGATAGTAACCGGACAGAATGCTCGGTTTACTGTACCTAAAGGAAATACAGAGAAAAAATAATACCGTGTTAACACGACATCCTTTGTAATTAAAACAACATACTTTGTAATTAAAACGACAACCTATGTAAATAGATGTTTTATTATTGTGTTAATCTTGTGTTGTGTTAATAACTGTCAGTCGAGCTTTTAGCAAAATTTCCAAAAATATGGATACTCCAGCGCATTCTTTATGTGGATAAAATTCCGATAAGATGCAATTCCGCGAACTTAGATTATATGTTGTTATGTGTGTGTTTTTAAATTGATAATTTCAAGTGAGTAAACGTTTTTCATTGTTAATGTCTCAGGATTTTTGAGAAATTTGATAATTTTAAGTTTTGCGTCAATTAAATATGTAAAGAATCTGCTACAACCACGAAATTTAATCCGCGAGATATTTTATCCGCGTAAGTTATGTAATACTTTGTATTGTTGTTGTAAAAACAGACGTCATAAGAACATTGAAGCTCAGATTGCTCTAAAAAATAAAAACAAGCTAAGGACAAGCCGAGGTGCGGTTGGCTTAAAAAAGGCTTAAAAAATCTATTAACTGGAGTAGAGATAGTAGTGAAACATCACATGCATTTTAAATGATTTAATGGTGTATCAATTGCCTGAGACATCAAACAAGGCCGATGGTAGAGCTATCTCTTGCCAAGGGTAGTCGAAATTTATGTTCGAAAAAATAGTATATATCGTACTGGTTCTTATAAAAAAATTGTATTACATCAATTGAGGTTTGAGCCAAAAAATGGTCATGAAGCTGGGGTATTATTACACCTTTCAATATTTGATTTGCATTCCTTTTGAGGGTCATGTTTTTAAAGATATCGGAGGAAATCTTTGAATCTTAGAATATCACCGTAAGACTCCGTAAAATCGTAAAACTTCAACAATTAGCCACTCTAAAGGTATGACTCTAGCCTTATTACCAGGATCGGGGCAGAATATGTTGAAAATTTTTCAGAGGGGCAGCGTTCTCCCCCCATCTTCGTGACAGCCAAAAAAAATTCAAAGCCCGGGAGCATCTTGAAGTCGCATTGAAACTAAGCTTTATTCTAATGTCGTATTGACGTAAATGTATATTTATTCGAAAAAATTATATGAAATAATTATTATCGTCAATTCTACTATACGAATGTGAGTTATTTTTTATTCTGTGAATGTTATTATTGGTACTTAGTAATTATTTCGTTTATTTATTATACCAAGAGGATGAATACGCTGACGTAATTGGCTAAAAATAGCTATATATTTGCGTTACATGCAGGATGCTTCTGATATTAGGTGAGCAATTAAAAGTACCTTAAAAGAAGTTGATTAAAAATGTGAAAATAAAAAATACAGTCAGTATATTTACTAGACGTTTCGGTGCTATCTTACCACCATGATCACTAGCTATAAATGTAAAATTTTCTATCAAATTCACTATCAAATTCATACACATATACAATATGAGTAATCGGAAAATTGCGTAATCAGAGTCTAGTCTAGTCTTCACATTTTTAATCAAGTTTATTTGGCCCAATAACAATTTTTTTATTGTGCCTTAAAGTAAGTAAGTAAGTAAGTAAGTAAGTAAGTGCAAAGTAGGCCATTGTTTGTATCAGCCAGTCAACGAGGGAGTCAATTCCCTTTTCAAATTGCGTTTGACATGATCATTTAAATAGGTGAAGCGCCACACCTACCGTCATTTCCATTTACACTTCCCGCACAAATCGGATTACCTTCACTGTGCTACTCATACGCTGAGTGGACGAGGGTTGGGCTCAAAGCAGGTTCCTTTCGATTACAAGGTGAACGCTCTGCCAACTGAGCTATCCGACCTGCTACCTTAAGTACCTTCAGTAGAGAAATTTTGGCGGTATGAGCAAGCCGCCAAGTTGGACGAAATTGGCGGGATTAATTTTGGTGGTTTAGAAAGGAAGTTATATTTGGCGAATCGTTAATAATTGTATGGGAAAAGGGGGCATAAAGGTAACCATAATTTACTTGTTTACCTCTCAAAATCACCAAAAACTTTTGCGCAGGAGTGAATTTATATTTAAGCGACACGAAAATTGCAGACGTTTTTTATTGATTTTGCCAGCGGGTGGAGTATGATCGCGTTAAAAGTGACCATGCCCCCTTTTCCCATGGATCGTTAATATGTGTTTATGTGTTTTTGAAAAGAGGGTGAATAGAACTGTTATATGGTATTTAAATCTTTTTTTAGCAAATTTAAAAATGAGAAAGATATGATCTTTTAAAACCCCCCATAAAACGACCAAAACCACCCGCCAAATTTAAATTTTTTTCCAAACAAATCGCCAAAATTGATTTCTATCAAAAGTAGATAATCCTGTTTAGTGTCTCTGGTGTAGTGTAAAGATGTAAAAATGATTTATTTTAGCAAGGTATCACCGTACAATTTTCAATTTTTGCAAAAGAAAAGTTATGCAATATAGTATAAAAAGGCCGTTATCTGAAACTCGATTTCACATGATTTTCATTGTCTATTGAAAAAGTGTTCTTGTTTAGAAATTACACGTTATTTTATTTAAGAACATCCAACTTCAAGTAAGCCTTCGAACTTTCTTTATTTTTTGGATTTTGAGGTAATAAATGTGTTTAATTGTTCTTAATCATAGCAAAGAACAGGTTAAAATCATTAAATTTAAACATTTTCTTAAGGAAATGAGCTTTTTGAAGTCTTCCAATGTTCTTAACAGGTTCTAAACTTTTTGCCATTTGAAGCATCACGTTCTTAAATGGTTTGTTTTTACAAAAAAACCGTGTATGGCTGTTTCAAGCTGGTGCATTATTTAGATTCATCTCGTGATTGTCAGCAAACGTGCTTTAACCCTAATATGACCAAGCATTTTTCAAGAAATTCACAATTTTTGGACATAGATTAAGGGACCGCTACCTGGTGCATTGGTGGCAGAGCTCCTAGGTTTGTAGGATTGTGAAAAGTTAGTGTCCCGCATATAGGACAGATATGCCCTCCTTTTGGTCTATCGTAAAATACGGAGCATGCGCAATAGCTATCACTACCTTAACAATAGAATCATCGCAACAATAGGAAAAAAAAGCCGATAACGTTGCTTTGTTTTGCAATATTAACCAATCAGCATGACTATTTATAACAATCGAACTTTAATGTTTATAGTTTCCAGGCTTCTCAATTACTTACCTTTGGACGTCTGCTGATAGACCAAGTGGAGGGCAAAAAAGCCCGAAAACGGCTTATCGGATAGACTAGTCCAATATGGGTTAACGAAACTGACGAATGTTTCCGTCAAACCAGTTGTTAACTGCTCAACACTTTCAATACCGCCATTTTTTTCATTTTCTGACTTTCACAATATTAAAATTGTTCATAACGGTGGCTTAAAGACGAGGCGGGCTGTACTAGAAATAATTTCAGGGATCAATACTCCTTTTCGTAAATAGATAAATCAATCAAAGAGACAGATAATGCCTCGTTTTCAATGTATGAAAGAATGATTTTTTAGCTGAAAGTCTCATTGGAACTCAAAATTGAATAAATCAGAATAAACGTATTTTACATTTTAAAAGTAACTTATTTCCCAAAAGAAGTTATCATTTGATCATATGTGTCATGTCAATTATTAAAACGAGGCAAAATCTGTATCTTTCCTATTTTCCAAAAGGGAGTATCGTCTTCACTATCCTAATGTACCTTATTCGGAGAAGTTTTTTGTGATTAGCACAAATGCTTTCAAATTGTCAAACCAAGTCCGCGCTGCAAATGGAATTGCTTTTCGGCTGCGCCAATGTAATTTTGTGAAAATTTGAGTAAATTTTGGTCCCTTAAGTTTGTTTTTTGCATAATTAAATCTACGCCAAATTTGAATTCATGCTGCGCTAAATAAATTCTTTGCGAAACATCAATTTCGCACTACGTCAAATTAAATCCGGTCCAAAATTTTTCTGATTAAGGTAATACTAGTAGTGCACGCTTTACTCATTTTGCTTTGATTTACAGGGGAAAACAGATGCAACTATGTAATATATTTTTGATAAAGTGACGTTTGTTATTAAAGATTTTCGTACAATTGTTCATTCACTTTATTTACTGTAACACTCAGGTGTATGTCGTATAAGTCTGAAGAAGAGATGAAGGGTCATTACAAGGTCGTTATCTTTGCATCAAATTTGTCCCACGAATAATTTCACGAAACTAAGTTCTCGCAAAAACAAAAATTTTTGAAAATTTCTCCAAAATGGCGTAAAAAGACGTCATTTTGTCAAAATTCTTGTGAATTGACTCGCGAAAATAAATCCACTCGAAAGTTTGTCTCTTCTCCCGGCTTGTTCGAAATACTTATGTCTTTTGTTACTATATTTAGAAATAGCTTCTTTCTAACATCCTGATAGAAACCTGTAAAAAGAACTGCTGGACCACATATCTCATTATCCTATAGAAGTTGAGGCAAGAAGCTCTTTATTGAACATCGTGGAACGATGCAGTTGTGGACTTAAATACTTTTTGCTATTAATAAAGCTGATTCCGCATATCTAGCTAAAGAGGAATGATAACTCGTGTAAACCGTGATTTCTGCCACTCCACTTCACCGCTTTGTGATGGACGCTACAATTCAAATGATAGAGTTGCATTGTGAAGGGACGAAACACAGGAAACATCCAATGCCATCATTTGATGAAAAGGGAGCGGTGTTAAGGAGCGTATGTCAGTATTTCCTTTCAAGAGATCTGTTTATCTTATGACCAATGTTTTTTCAGTCGGCAAAAAACAAAAACAAAAACTTATGTTCTGATCTTGTGTTGAGAAGGCATGAATGGTTTGACGATTGAAATTTGGCATACGTTAAGTTGGGATAGATACCAGGGGTTTTTTTTTGTTTGTTGAAAATCTCCCCTTTTGGGCCCTTGGCACACCACCTTGGACTCTAAGTTCTCTAAAAACCATCGGCGCACTGTACGGGAGACGTGGATGTTGTTGTATTTCTTAACTTGTCGCGGTTTTTTGACATAATATTGAGTAAATTATTTATTGATATATTTGATATTATATTAAGTATATTTTTCAAGTATTTAAAAGTTTTTATTTTTTGGCTTTCTACCACGTTTTTACGGAAATTTTCCAAGTTGATGTTGATATGGTTAAATTGTCGTTACCAAATGAGTCTGCTAAATGACGTGCCCAACGTGCCCACGTGCCCTACGTGCCTTCGTGCCCTATGTGCCTTACAATAAGACCAGAAAAATGCTAATAACACGTTGGCTTAACCTATCTTGATTTAAACAATCATACATTTTTTGACAATGCTGAATAAGATAAATTCAAAATTTATTTCATGTACGCATGCGCAGAAATCTAAATGGCTCTACTATGTATTTTGGCTTATACCTTGTCGGCTTGACATTTTACAAAAAAAGTGCCAATGCTGAAGAAGATGACTTGACTGTAATTGTTATACGCATGCGCAGAAATCTAAATGGCTTTATTTCATGTAACGTTGTCGGCTGGATATTTTACAGAGAAAAGTGACAATGCTGAATAAGATAAATTCAAAATTATTTCATGTACGCATGCGCAGAAATCTAAATATTGAACATCTAACATTGAATTCATCTTATTCAGCATTCCCAATTTTCTATGTAGAACGGCAAGCTGATAATGTATAAATCAAAAATACATGATTTGAAGCCATTTAAATTTATGCACATGCGTATAAAAAAATTAACATTGTTTGTTCAGCATTGTCACTTTTCTTCGTAAAATGTTCAGCCGACAATGTATAAACCAAAAATACATGAAATAAAGCCATTTAGATTTCTGCGCATGCGTATAT
>JAUBWS010050245.1:0-18326 GCA_032270445.1 Darlingtonia californica
AACCCCCCCCCCCCCCCCCCCCCCCTCCTGTTTTTCCTGAGTAGCTCTTTAACGACAAAAGCTTATATTTTGAAACTTTGTGACTTTTTCTAAAAATATATAAGAAATATTTTTGTTTAAAACTTTTTCAAAATTAGTTCCTACCAAAACTTTAGGGTCACCCAGTACCAAAAAATATATTTTTTAAATCTTTGGAATTGCTTAAAAACCACAAAATATGTTAAAGAGAAATATATTAGCTTTCAGAAACTTCAAACAGAATTAAAAAACATTTTCCAATCAAAAGTTATTGACTTTTTTGTAATTTTGGGAATTTTTGACATTTTTGACAATTGATGACGTCAGCAAAAGTCGGATTACGTCATCACAGATATTATGTTACATTTTGCTTTCTTTTATCACGGATTATATGTATTCAAAGTTTCAGGGCCATACCATAAGTATTTCCAGCCTTAGATAGGGGGAGCTGCAGGAGCTCCCCTCCCTCCCTCCGGCCGCAAAAAGGTTCAAAAAAGCCCGGCCTGGATAGGATTAACGTGTCAGCTACTCACCATTTTTGTCAACGGAAAACCCACGGACTTGAACCCACGACCTCCGTATTTCCAGTGCATCGCTCTTACCAACTGAGCTATCCGGTCATTGTGAGAATCTGATATCCAGACTGGTCTGGTGAAAATCACATTTCACCTTGGATCTTTCGGAATTCCATTGACTGGTGAGTACTGGTCTACGCGCGATTCTAAATGTCCGAAATGATTGAAATGGTCATCAACTGATGATCCACGATTAGTGTATAATCATCGGACCAAGACATACTTATCATTCTATCCAGTCTATTTTTTTGAAATGTTCTCTTACATTTCGTCTTTCAATCAAAATCGTCATATCATCATCAAAGTTTTGAAAAATAATTACAAATTTGCGCAAAAATTACAAAGCTGCGCAGCACACAGGTTGACACATTTTTTTCACACAGCACTTGTACATTTATGTACTGTTGTTTAACAATCTTTGTACATTCCCAAATTTTTGAATAAAATTGAAATTTCTGTTACAAAAACAGGTAATTTTTGTCTATTTGACTATAGTCGAAATTTGACAGAATTCAATTCAAATGAGTTGAAATTTTTAAAAACGAGTCTATTTGAGTGGTTTAAAAGAAAAAAATAGCCTTCCGGCAACACACAATAGCAACGTGGTAATTAAGACCGATGTAAGCGGTTGATCTCCATTGACCGAATGCTCAATTAATTAACTTTTTAATGACCTGTTTCTTGTTTCCTTATTTCTTACTAAGTTGAAAATACGTTTCCTTCACAAAGTTGAACTCTTTGGTCACTTTACGTTCCTTTTATAAAACTGAACATGTCTGTCTCTACATTTCTTTCACAAAGTTTAACAGTTTTATCACTTTATGTTGCCGTAATACAAAATAAAACTTGGTATCTATTGGCGTTTTTTTTCACAAAGTTGAATTTTGTTGTTAGTTTTGTCCATTTCACAAAGTTGCTAATATTTGTGTTGATTTGCGCCCCTTTGACATTTTTGTCGGTTTACGTCCCTTTCAAAGATTTACGCCCCTGTCACAAAGTTGAACAATTTTGTTGGTTTATGCAAGTCGAGTGAAATGATAGGTAGTTTTTACCATAAATCACAATTTCAGAATATTTTTGTCTTTTGATTAGTTCAACTAATAATAATAGATCCATCAATTAGCTTCAGTTTATTTGCTTTGTGCAAGCCCTAGACATGTTGAGCGTTCTCTTCGCTTGGTATGAAAAATTCTTTGAACTGTGCCTGGCGGGTTAGACTTACCAGTCTGGGGCGTAAGAGCGCACTTGCACGTCTAAATCTTCAATAACTTTGCAACTGCATGCTTAAAAATACGCTTCCGTTAAAGTTGGTTGAGTAAAATGGAGCGTGTTTAGATTCTGTTTCCACAGGGGGTCATTCAATTAACAGTTTGTAACAAATTGCCCATTTTTAGACTCCTTCTCTCCCTGTTGTTGCCTACCGTGGTGACCATCAATATCTGAAAATCAATATCTGGCGTAGACTTTCCTTGGATTCCAGGCTAGCTTTTGGCGACATAATTTCCACATAAGCAAAATAGCAAAGAATCCGATGCCTGCATCACAAAATGTCAATTTCTGCCACTAAATTTAACTTTCTAACTGTTTTTCCAAACTATTTGTTCGTAACTTGATTGTTTAATAAAAGCACATGTACAAAATTTCAAAGCTTACGACTGTCCCTCCAAAAAGTAAAGGATATATGAAGAGACGAGACAGCCTCTTTTTAAAGTTTAAATTGAAAAATAGGTTTGGAATAGGTTTGGAATTTGTTTAGAAAGTATAGCTCTGTAAAGAAAGGTACTTATTCTTCAAAAATTATTTGTGATGACGTCATCAGGTAACCATGATAACTATTGTTTATTCAGCATGATTTTTTTAGTTTTCTTATTGAAGGCAACCTCCATAACACATTCAACTGTCACGAAACGCACTTTTTGGCAAAAATCCACCCCAATTTTTTTTTACGAGCCCCATTGAAACATTGGGAAGTAATCGTTGAAGGCTTAAATATAATTTTTGCTTGTATAATTCATACCATCCAGCTTTCCGATCCTTTTGGGAGTGTCTCGAATTTCACACTAATCTCCCGATCCCCCAATTTCAGCTCCCGAATTTTTAAAAATCAATTTCAATTATTATTTTGTGATTCTTCTTGATGATTTCTATGGCCAAATAAGAAAGAGAAAATGTAAACAGAGTTATGATCACCTTGTTTAATTCAAAGATGTCAGAGGTACGGAGTACAAATCTATTTTAGAAAGGTGTTTTCAATCTACAAGTACAAAACACTAAATAATTTCAGACCCCTCCAAGGCCAACCCTGGTGGCCCTTCAGGTGCCACTAAACTAAGTGTAGTCAATATTGTGATTCTCTAACTTAAACAGTACAATAATTTAAAGCTCCATGGTTTTTAAAAGAAAAACTTAAATTACTTAGTTGTTTGAGAGAAAAATATCAGTGAAAGTTCAAAGTGGTGAATGTATACAATTTCAAAGATGTGCGAATAAACATGCAAAAGGTGATTATTGTAAAATGTTTACTAGCATTGCGTAACGGTACCACACTTGACCCCTTCCCCCTCCAATAACGCTGCATAACAAAATTTTCTAACTCCCTCTCCCCTCTGAGCGTTACGTAACAGTTGAATGTTCGCTAAATATTAGATTAGTAGTAAGTTATAAAAATGTTTGGTTATCATTTTGTATTGTGCCAGCTATCTGAATAAACTAATCATGTGTAAGAATTTCTTTTCTTATGAAAACATTTTATTAGACTTTTTAGATACGATGGTATTGATGTAACAGAAGGACATACATATACTGATAGAAATGGCGCTCAGGTTTACCCCACGCAGCGTGGGGTAAATCGTGGCAGGAACTTTCGTTTCCTGTCAGATTCTCTTCTCTCCACTGCCTTTAGAGCGGTAGCGTGTGGTGAAGAGAGAAGCAAAACTGAATAACAGGTAAAAACTGACTATGAAATAGTCTATGTAAAGACTAGAAAACTAAAAAAAACGGCACCTGGAAAGTAGGAAAACTTTTCTTTTTTCTTTCCTCCGTAAACTTCCCATTCCCGCGCGACAGACCTATTTTCTCCCACGCGCTAGCAGCTTTTTCTTAAACGGACTATGAAATAGTCTATGTAAGACTAGAACCATTAACCTGAAAGACAGATTCTGATTTACTTTATTGATTTTTCATTTACTTCCAGGATTGTTTACAGAAGCAGATTACAAGATTATCTCATTTATAAGAGTTACACAGGAAGAAAATGCAAGACTGGTTATAAACTGGATGGTACCAAATGCATCCGTAAGTATCTATGATACGTCGTTTCAACATCCGTTAGATGCCACCAGGCACAGCGTAAATTTCTACCGAATACGGTCCCGTATATTAGCGTATCGCACTAGTGCGATTCTCCAGTTTCCGCAAACGTAACGGATCGAGTGGAGAAAGAACCCAGGACCTCTCGCTTGCAGCTTACAGGGCGATTGCTTCACCGCGACTACGCTACCATCCGGTGTCATTACACTAATTGATAGACGACGGGAGCGATTGCTCAAACGAGCCAATGGAATTTCATCAAATGAATGTACAGACGGAAGAACAATCTTCAATCTAACGCGCTGGAATTAATAGATAAAGAGTTTATTAATTCTTTGATGAATTATGTATTTTAGCTTTTTTCAATTTCCCATAATTAATTTTAGCATTTCATGCCTGGTTTGTAGCACGTTCTTTGAATACTAACATAAAATCAATTATACCTTAAAAGAAGCGTAATTTGAAGGTACTAGATATGCCCGTTAGAATTTATTACGTGGTGCCTATGATGAGGACTTGATGAAAAATTCGATGATGATATCATGTAACAAACATTCTTGCTTTCTAATTTGAATGAAAGTTTAGCATTGATGAAATGGAGAAGATCACATAATTATTTTTTGAAAATATGATGACGTCAGCAACTCTTTCAGAAAAATTCTTCTCACGAAATTCTGCTGATGTCGTTTAAATTTTTTGATTTTAACAGAAAGAGGTAGCAATTATATATGTTTTGATAAATTTTGGTATTTTATTTTTTATAGACAGTGAAAAATTAACGATTTTGTGTTTGCAACGTCACCAAAAATGATATTATTATCTAATTTTTCATCAAATTTTCTTCATAGACACAACGTATTAAATCCTAACGGGCATATTTAGTACCAGCTTTTAATTAATCTTCTCTTAAGGTATAATTGATCATATTCTTGAATTTGTAGAAAGTGCTACCAGAAAACGTCGAACTGTCTCTATGCCTTAATCCACTTGAAGATTTTTTAATTTGAGAGTCAATAAAATTTCTTTTATTGAAAAATTTCATATGTAACGGTCTATGGGAAAAGACGGCTTGAACATTTTCACTGCGATCAAACTCAACCCGCTGGCATAGCCACTAAAAACGTATGTGGAGGGTTAGTGTTAGTGTTAGTATGAAACGTATAACAAATAAACACTTGCAACTGTGTCTTTTATTTTATCTTAGCCAGAATATTTAAAAAGCTGTTAGTTAAGTTTGTACTAAGAAAATAATTTCAGATTGCTTTTTCCTCTGATCAATTAAGTTTATGCACTTTGAAAAAAGTTTAAGCAATAAGTCACTTGGTTTATTTTAGCAATTCTGATTTTAAAAAAATAGATTATATTTATTTCATTTTTTGGGTTCTTTTACAGCCTCCAAAACAACACTTTCACCAACTACTACAACCACAACGCCCACGCAACCACCAACTACTACTTCCACAACAACCACAGTGCCACCAACTACCTCCACAACAACCACCACACAACCACCAACTACCACAACCACAACAACTACACTGCCACCAACTACCTCCACAACAACCACCACACAACCACCAACTTCCCCCACCACAACCAACACGTTACCACCAACTACCACAACCACAACAACCACACTGCCACCAACTACCTCCACAACAACCACCACACAACCACCAACTTCTACAATATCAACCACCACGTTACCACCAACTACCACAACCACAACAACCACACTGCCACAAACTACGACCACCACACAACCACCAACTACAACAACAACAACGACCACATTACCACCAACATCTACCACCATTACGACAAAGATACTAACTCCTTCAACAGATCCTTTAGCTGGATTCTGTAATGGAAAAGCAGATGGTAACTATAAACACCCATCTCGATGCGACCAATTTGTCAGCTGTGTTGCTCAGAAATTTGTTTACAATTGCCCAGCTAAGCTTCACTATAATGCAGCAAAAGATCAATGTGATTGGCCGAAAAATGTCATCTGTCGTAAGTGTAATATGTATGATAACCAAATAAGAAAGATCGGCTAGCTGTCTAGTTTATCTCCTTCGTCGAGCTTTTATCGATGAAGATTCTTTTTTTCATAGAAATTGCCTGCAACAGCCTTGTAAAATTACCAATAATTGAAAATTTCTCTCCTAATCTTACTCATTCGGTACCCTGGTGACATTTTGGAAATTAACTTAAGTGAAATGAATGAATGAATGAATGATTTGATTATTTGCCCAGAATAAACTCTACAGTCCTTTATAAATTTTAATCAATGAGGGTCCTGCCTTCCTTGAAACATCTCATTAACAGTGATTGGCAATTTTCACTACCGAAAGTCTCGCAAGGGAATCGAACTCGGATACCGGTTTTGTGATGTAATGCCTTAACCATGTGCCCATATCTAAAATCAATACAACCATACTTACAGAGACCGAAGAACGACGTCTTACGGTATAACAATAATCTTCTGTCTATATTTATAGCCACATCAGCCCCAACAAAGAAACCTTTGTATTGCGACGGCAAGAAACCTGGTTTGTATGCAAGCCCAGAGGGGAAATGTGAATCGTATGTTGTTTGTACGCCTAATAAAATTTACCATGTGAAATGCCCCTCGCCAATGTTATATGACAAAACCAAAAAATCGTGTCAAGCAGCAAACACTGTCAACTGTAATGGTAAGAATACCATCTGAGATTTTCAGTATTGAACGTTATGTAAGAGGATAAAGCATTTTGCAGGGATTAAATTTAAGAATAAATTGTGTGGAAAAATTTCGGACAAAAAAATTTTCGGGCGTGCGAAAATATCAACGTACGAATTTTTTCGTAGTCCGGAATTTTAAAAGCCCAATATTTCTTTAAATTAAAAAATCTAAAATACTTTTGAAAGTTTATCTTTCATAAATAATCTTATATCATTTTCATTATCAAAATGTTCACTAAATTCATGACAATTGAATATATCAGCTCTCGAAAATGCATCAACAAACGGAAGAAATTGACAAATTTGGAGAGCTTTCATTGTAATGTTTTGTTTTGCTGAGAATTGCAACTTTGTAGGTCATAAACTAACCATTTCGTTTCTTATGCATTTGGGGTTTTCTGTCTTTTTTCTTGTATGAAAAAGATTTCTTACAAAACCGTCCGCAAATGTTTTGTCCGAAAATACTTTGTTTGGTACGAAATTTTTTTCACTCAAAGTAAAACTTACTTTTTCACTTGGGTTTCACCTTGCAATCAGTTCGTTAGTTATACTCGTTGGTGAAGTCTTTTCTCAATTGTCTTGACTTTTCTCACTGTCAAAAAACCTCGTCAAGTTTGAAGAAGTTTAAAGAAGAAACTGAGAATTTTTAACTTTCTCCAATATTTCCGCATGCGAATGCTGGTTATTACCCGTCAAGTAGATATTAAATTTTGCGGATATTTGTGCGCTTTAATCAATGTAAATTAAGACCCCAAGATAAGCACCAAGAAAGTCAACAAATCATCAACCGCAAATCGTGTTCATTTATTTTTCAGTATCCGCTGGGCTAGCCTCCCAGGTCAAGGATGCACCTCAATTGCAATCACCTCAAACACCACCTAATGTCAAATGCAATGGCGTTGGAGGCTTTCCATTAACCGGATCATGCACTCAATATGTTTCATGTAATGCAAGCGGTGTTCCTGTCATCAAAACATGTCAAAGAGGAACAAACTTCCATCCCAAGTATAGAGTTTGTGTATGTGAAGACAATTATCCATGCAATAATGGTATGTTTACAGTTACCTTTCTTTTTGACAAAATAAAAACGATCACTTCAAATGATAGTGATATCTTAGGGATTAATCTATGGGCTAAATTCGAAGGCAGTCTAGACAATAAGGGCGTCACACATTTTTTTGGCCACTTTTGACTTGGGGTATCAACTGTGTGTTTTTGGAAAAGTATTTCCCGGCAAAAAAGATGGTTAACCTAGTTTAAATTAGTTGCCACCTGTTGCAATAAGACAACAACTTATTGAAAGTAAGAAAATGTTATCATTAATTTACATTACCATGTAATGATCTATTATTTGCCGTACATAAGTTCCGTTTCCGTTTCTGCAATCTTGAGTCTTTTTCCATAATTTTTTCATGCTTTTTCGATCAAGTTCTGTATTGATTTTAGGTTAAAGGCTAAAGTAGTCTACCTATTACACCTTGTAAACTCAGTCTACCGGCACTTTTTCGATCTGATCCGAGTAAAAAGTGAGCATGCGCAGTAGCAAATATCAACATAAGCAAACCAATTACCGTAACAATAAAACGAAGAACTAATTTGAACCAATCAGTGTGCGCTATGAGGAACAATTGAGATGTACTGTGTTTGCTTATCAAATTATGTTGTTTATAGTTTTAACAATCGTCCAACCTACTCAGTTTCTACTCAGTTTAGAAATTGTGCAGGTAGACCCAGTGTAGAGCAAAAAGGCGCGGTGCTGGTTTACTGGGTAGACTAAGGCTAAAGCAATACTCATATAACACTTGTTGTTTAGCAAAATAAGATTCATCTCCCTGTCTTTTGATAGGTAAGCATTCAAACTTTTGTCACGACAAGAAGGATGGAAACTATGTCGATCCAACACGATGTGACGGATACATTGCATGCAGTGGAAGCCTTAAATATTCAATGAGATGTCCAGGAAATCTTTTGTATGACGTACGACAAGATGTATGTGACAATCCCCACAACGTTCAATGCAATAGTAAGCCAGTTTCCTACGAAGAGAAGAAGAGGGTGGGGGGGGGGGGGTAGAACACCATTTAAAGGTGATAAATCTTTTGTGACGGCTCTTCATCGTGGATATTCTCCTTAAACCTTGCAATCTAAATGCTGTGCCATGCATCTAAGATGTAGGTTAAGAGCATTTGAAATGTGGAGAAACTTTTGGATAATTAAATAAGATTTGATTAAGAATAAGTGTGAAATCAAATAAATGCCACTATAATGCCCAATATTCGTAAAAATATATACAGGTATGCTGGAATTATCAGATATAAAACAGTTAGAATGTTGTTAAGTTGGAGATATTTGCAATTATATTTTCATAGTTTGAACATAACCGACACCACATCACCATTCTACTTCCGTTTCAGCACGAAGAGAGATTAATTTCTTTTCATGCAACGGCCGAACTGGTGCCTTCAAATCAGGGTTTGGATGTAACACATATTTCGTTTGCGATGGTAGCACTCACACACCTCAGTTGAAGACCTGTCCAAAACATCGTAACTTTCAACCAAACACTATGAGATGTGTCTCGTCACATTCTTACTCTTGCGAAGGTAAGCGTTAAACACCAATTTTCTCGGTTTTTTCACATCAAGTTGCCGATTTAATCAGAAGAGTTCCCTTATTGATTCAAATTCCACCTCTGACTTAGCAACACATCTCTCTGATTTTTCGACTTTTTAATTTGGTTGAGAGTTCATAATTATCTTTCACCCATAAAAAATCTACTTACGTACATCAATTTTAGACTACACTTTATTTTGCTATAACTTTTATAAGATTTACCACGTGTACGAGAAAATGATTCTAACTTCCTCGTTTTATGAAAAATTCCCAAACAAACTTCTTAAAAATCTCTGTGAAATCAAATCTCCCCTAGCTTGTATCTCCACATAGAAGTGTGTATACCTAGAAATATTTTCACTTAATCAATTTTCTCTCATCCTCTAGATCCAGAGTTTTGTGTCGGCAAGCAAAATGGAAAATATACCAACCGTTATAATTGCTATGGTTATTATGAATGCGAAAATGGTACAACATTTCCGAAGAACTGTCCACCATTGTTGACATTTGATGGTACTCAATGCGTGCCTGCTTCTCAGTTCGACTGCCACGGAGCTGTTATTGTCTAAAGATTAAAAGAAATTTAGTAAAAATTGACATTTTCTACTTTTTATGTATAGAGTTTGCTTATAATTTTCTTGTAGAATTGTAAAAAGCCAAATTTTTATCAGAGAAAATAAAAGATAATACATTCAACATTTTTTGTACGGTAGAAATCTTCAATAGGTATCTCCCGTCACAACAAATAACTACACCAAACTTTCGGTATGCTTCTAAGTTCAACTTTCTACAATTTTTGAAAACCGCCTCTTGAAACTTTTTCTAATGTTCATGTGATGTGATATAAAGCGTGACTTTTAAAGCCAACCACAAAGTAGACTAGTCAATTAGTCGTAATTTACAAAAACAAAAAGAGAGACATAGTGCCACGGCCAAGGAAAAAATCTTTTTTTCTCCGGTATTTTCTGTACTGGAATTTCAAGATCTTTCCCGTTTCGGGTTTTTAATCCCGTTTTGTGTGGCTCTGAAAACTATTGCGCTAGTATATCCGCAAACAAGTCGCTGCAGTTTACTTAGTCTGCGCCAGACTCTACATACTGTAGAGCACGTACCTCGGGAAATCAAATTTTCCGAACTGGTGCGGCGGCCTGGATAACGAAAATTCTCCTATTCCACCAGGCTACAACTACAGGTATATATGATAAGCGGCTACAGTTTTCTATGCAATAAATTCTTTCTGTCTGGAAGTAACATGTGAAGTCTCGGCTGCGGCCACCATAAGTTAAGTAAGTAATAAGTAAGGACAAATTTCAACAAAAAAGCAAAGACATTGAAAAAATCAAAGAGCATCACAATTCTCCCATTCATTTGCTTTCTTCATTTTTTTTTTTTTTTCAATGGAATAAAAAAGACCTTCAAACTTTTGGTTGACGCTCGAAAAACTTCAAAATGTGGAACAAAGTGTTTGACCAATAATGTTACGGATATAACAAACTACTGAATGTTCGGCAATATTCATAGATGATGTTTGAAGGCGTCGGTGAATGTTACCATAAGACCAGCTCATTCACTTAGAGAAAGGTCCTATTTCGCATTATTCGAGTTCTCTATAGAAACGTTTGTTACAAGTGTTTGATTAAGCAAGCAAGATTTTGTCTCGATTTTTCGCTCTTCCAAACACTTGTAACAAGCTTTTCTAAAAGAAAACACAAATATTGCGAAATAGGACCTTTCTCATACTCCTTTTTATAAGTAACACCTTTATAAACAACGCCAGGTTTAATTCAGTTTAATTTATTAACTGCTTAGCAATACTCTGGGTGTCAAAAAAAGTGATTTTTAGATTTCATTTTTCTATAAGCGAAACCCTCTTAAGCAAAACTTAACAATGCAACTTTAAGTTTAACTGCTTGGAAACACCTTGAGCCTGAGTTGCCAGGAAAATAGAATAAAGTTGAAGTAGAAAATATCCAAAAATTGTCATGATTATTTTCTGAATATTATCTTTTCATTGGCAGCGAACTTGCGATATGACGGTGAACTAAACCAACTGTTGGTATATTCTTTGAATCAGGAATCCTTCCACATTAACACCCTGATCTATTTTCTGATATGTGCCAATCACTATACAAACGTTTAATGTACGGTGGTAAGAGCTAAAAGATCTACACATTCACCTTGAAGGGAAAATATTTGTTACACATTGTAGCAAAATTTCTCACTCAGAACAGGTATGTAATTCACGCAATTTTTAAATTACATTATTTATCAGAATTAAAAGGGTTTTTACATCATTAAAAATAAGTTGCATCTATAAACATCCAAGTATGTCCAAAAAAGAGTTCAATGAGAATTTCATGAATTTCTTGCTAGATAAAATAAGTAAGGAGGGTAAGAGACTCGTGCTACTTTAAGATTAACTTGATTAACCATGATGATAAAAATGTTGAAATCAGTTATTTTGTTGACATAACTGTTATCACAGCAAATATTTCCAACTTTATCACTACCTACAAGAGAAACACAAATTAAAAGCTCACTAATATACGACATTTTTGTGTTGCGCGGAAAGTACAGGTTACAAACGGGAAATTTACTAACTGGAATTTCGGACTATTAACCCAAAATTCTGTCTTCAAGATATCCATGGTAATAATAAAGATTTAGTTCCGAATTCTAATCAATACTAAAGAAATGTGAAAGACTTTAACGAGGCCCATTTCATCGATGAATTTATTCATATAGACTGGAATAAAACTATTATGCTTAACAAGGAAGTCATTTGAACTTTTTTATGAAAATCTATTACAACTTTTAGATTCTTACGTTCCTATGAAAAGACCTTTTAAAAAACAGCTTAGAAGTGGAAATAACCTTGAATAACTCGAGGTATAAAAAGTCTATCCAAAAAAGTAACCAACTAATTATACAAAGTGAAAATAACTACTTCTTTCAATATTACTAGAATAACTTGAATAACTCTAAAAAGATATGGTATATGGTCAAAAATAACAACCATATAAAACTTAACATCAGAGGCAATACAGTAACAGATCTATGTACTAACAGAGCATTTCAACGAATATTTCACTGATATTGCAAACAACACCAGAAAAAGAACACCAAAACCGAAGACCAAATTTGAAACTTATCTGAGTAAACGGTGCTAAAGGTCTTTCTTCATTCGCTTTCGAGCTAGCGAATTGGAAAAACAAATTACACGTTAAGACTGTAATAAATCAACAGGACCCAATAGCATTCGTCTAAGGATTATGAAAGCCTTACCCTATGAAATATCCGTGATACTTTCAAAAATCGTCAATTTATCTATTTATCTTGTGAAAGTCGTGCCAGTTTATAAAAACAAGTTATCGCCCATGGATGTTACTAATTATCGCCCTATTTCATTATTATCAAACATTGACAAGATTCTTGAAAAGTTAATCCACCCGAGAATGATTGAAGTTTTAGACCAAAATAAAATCATTTCAAACAAGTACTCGACAAACCATAGTTTAATTACAATCATAGAAAATATCAAAAATGAACTGGACGAAGGGAATACGTGTGGAGTTTCTATCGACCTTCAACAGGCCTTCGACACCGTTGATCACCAAAAAAAATGATGAATGAAAACTTGATAATGAGTAGAGTTTCAAACTTACTTAACTGAAAGAAGGGAACATGTCTTGTTTCTTGAAAGTCAGTCTCAACTAAAATGTATATCCCACGCGCAAGGTTCGGTGTTGATGCCTATCCTCTTTCTAATCTATATAAATGATCTCGTAAATGCAATTTTCTTTAGTCAAGTCTACGTTTTTGCCGATGATACTGCCAATATGACTATACATATTTAAACAAAAAACCAAAAAAAATTAAGAAAAAAATCACACTCACCCATTGTTTACCAATATCATGTCATTGTTTACCTGAACATCATGCCAATCCATATTTTCCCTAAATGTCACTTTAAAACACCAAACTTTGAACTGGTATACTCTAGGCTAAAAAGATCTCAATTAGATATCAGTGTGTGCTTAATTGGAACGAAGTACAAAATCATCTGCTTAACATTGACCTTGTTTTCTTAACGCACGCGAAGACTAATACGCTAACTAAAACTTACCGGAAAAGAAATTGAAAGAACAAAATAAAAAAAAACAAAGGAAACAAAATTACCATAAAAATATAACAAAAATTAAAAAAAAAAGGAAAATAAAAGAATAATACAAAAAAGCTATAAAATCATACCACCTAGTTTAAACACAAAACCACATCGCTAATTGCCTCTTTATCTCCTTTAGGGTGGACCGCTTTTTGTTTCCTTGCTGGTCAAAAATTAGAATGGTCATTCATCATCGAGCTTTCGCCTTCAATGGGAGGGTTTCATGAACGTCTCGTATGAACAAGAAAGATGGCACTCAAAAATAGCACTAGTAAACTACGATTAACGAGTATTCAACTTTAAACTATACTTACTATAATCGAAGCTACGCTAAATGTGCAGGTATATAACACATAATGCACAATGCATGATACAATACATATAATGCATACTGCATAATAATGCAAATATCTTAGTCGACCTTGAGAATTCCAGTTCAGTCATTTGTCTGGTTCGTATTTTACAAAACAAAACTATAACTACTCAATAAATGTACGTCTATTTGTTGTTTTGACTTGAAAATTTGATGGTATGTAGATATTATAAAAAATTAATAACATTAAAAAATATCACATTAATGTGTCTTATACAGGTTAGAAATAAAAAAAACTGCTTCTGGTCTGTAAAATACTCACTTGTCGCATGATATTTTCATGTTCCATAAGTTTAACAATATTTTCCTATCTTTAAAATTTCAAGTCAAAGCGACAAACAGACATAAAATTATTGAGCATTTAAGATTTTCTTCTTTAAAATACTGACCAGAAAAGTGGCAGTACTGAAATGTTTAAGATCAACTACCATTGACAAAACAAAGTCTTTGTCAAAGTCATAACAACATATAGTTGATGAGATATTTGCATTATTATGCATTATGCCTAATGTGTTTTGACCAGATCGCCGCAATTAGAAGAACAAAATGTCGATTGAGATTACAAACATCAACCACTGATTGTTAAAACAAAAAGCTGTTACAGCTGTGGAAAAAAGTAACAAACACCGAGATCAGTTTTGGAACATATGGAAAATTATTACTTAATGAATTTACGGGAAAGAAGCCAGATATTCATGAAAAATTCGAATAAAAAACAATTATCAAAAGAACCATAAGTAGGAGAAATCGTCCAAATCAAAGATACAACACCACAAGGGACATAGGGAATTGGAAGAATTGCGAAAATGTTGAAGAGTCAGGATAGTCAAGAATAAGCAGCTAAAGTTATCCTACTGAACAAGCATGTGCTACAAAGATCACTCGTTAATCTTTACCCACTGGAATTAAATGATGGCGAAACCAAAAAGACTGACGAACATACGATACTGATCTGTTGAAAAAACATGACAGTGAACTCGAAAAGATAAAATTTGAGGACATGTGACATGAGAATAAAAATCCTGACGTTTGGAGTATCGTGAACAATGTCACGAAATCATTATATGACGTAATAGACATAAAAAAACTAAGAACTTTCGCGAAAAAAAATCGTACAATGACATATTGAACATTGATTATCATGAACTTTTGTTTCCATGCCCAGGAAAACGCTCACTGAAAATACTCCCAAATTTCCGTGCTAGCTACTAGGTGAGTCAAAAATAAAGTTGAAATATTTGAGCAAAATCATGAGGTAACCAAAAAATATTTTCAAGTCAATTTTTTTTCGTTTCTGTAAATAAGGCTAACTTAAATTTTGGTATATTATGCTTTGAAATTCATTCGAAGTTATATGTAAAAATATTAGAGAGTAAGGTTTCAAAAAGCTAAAAAAACGACAATAATGACAAACAAATTTGACAATAAAATAGCTTTTATCTCCCAAAGTGTAGGTAAAAAGAATACATCACATAATGGTCCACGGTATCAATAAGTCTATCCAAGTAAACGGATTTCGTGTAATAAAACCTTATAGGTATTAAAAAAGCATTTCAATGAAAAAGTTAACAATTTGATATATTTCTTAAAGACTCGTGGAAAACAGAGAAAACTTTTCTTGTAAATTTTGTCGTTATTTTTGCTTTTTTTGAAAGCTCGCTCTTTAAGTTTTTTCCTATAACTTTTGATTTGATGGATGAAATTCAAAGCATAATATACCAAAATTAAATTTAGCCTTTCCTCTACTTACCTGAACAAAAAAAAAGATGTACATAAAATATTTTTTGGTCTTTGGTACCTCATTATATTTACTCAGAGATCTGAATTTTTCTTTGACTCACCCAATATGATTCAAATCATTCTGACTCAAGCTTCAGAATGATAGTAAATAGGACCTGTAAATGGATTTTAAGTTTTTTTCTTTTTATGAAAAGAAGATTTTACTATAGATCGCAAAGGGGGAGGGGGCACTCGATGCTAGAGCAAAAAGCTTTTTCAATTTAGAGCTCCTAAATTGCCTAGAAATGCATTGTTTTTGATCAACTAATAGAAATCTACCCACAAAAATCTCTATTTCGTGGTGGTGACAGATAAAATTTCTCGATTTTCAATGTGCCGAGGATTGCTGCAAATCTAAAATTTTACCAAACGACTCCGTTATTGTTGTTTTTGTTCCATTTGAAGTTGATAAGAAATACAACATAATAGAGTAAAAAAAAAAAAATCATTATATAGGGTTTTTTGGAAATGATTTACTCAAGATAATTGAAGGAAAGCCAACAAGTTTTCGTCCATCGCAACAAATTTAACTAAACAAAAATTCTAGAATTTAATTTAATATCTAATCAAACCACTTCTGTGCCAGGAAATGTCAACATTTTTGGAAACTTTGGAGATTTCTTGATTTTTAGAAATCTATTTCTTGACCGGGGACCGATGCCTGGTGCATATGTCGCAGAGCTTCTAGGCCACCCAGGGGTCCACGATTGTAAAAAAAATTAAAATCCCATGACAAATACGTTTTTCGTCGGCACTTCAGTGGTTAATAAAAATTTAAGATTAAAAGTCCCATTAATTTTTCACGGTTCACAATTCATTAAGATATCGCCTAATTCACCTGAAATTAGTTTAGGAGCTAGATTCTTATAATCTTGAATGCTGGGTTAAAATTTCAGCTTAATTGATTATAATCAACAAGAGTTATTTATGTTCAAAGTTCAAAAAGTTGATTCCAAAAAAAAAAAACATTGAAAAAAATAAAAACCTTCACTTCCTCTGCCAAGGCCGTTTTAGCAAGCTGCAAGAAAACCAACCGTTCAAATTACTTCAGCTGCAAAGTGAAACATTTTCTGCCTTTGACTTCGTTTAAAGTCCAAAGTCAAAAGTAAATATTCAGGAATGGTTCCCGTCTTGAACTTTTTTTACTACGAAAATCTATTAGATATTTTAAAAACCACAGAGACAACCTCCCGGGATGCTCTAACCTCGAGCTTCTTCTGACTTTATTGCCGATGGTCTCAGATCGTTTGATTCCAGTTCAGCGGGAAGGAGAGGTGGTTCTGTTTGATGCTAAGAGGTCTCTTACGTAGTTGTGTCTTGCAATGGTGTAACCTCCCAGATGACAATTTAGGGAGTCCTGCAGAGAGAATTTTGCTTTGCAAGTGCACAGTAGTGGGGTGTTTTGGAGTTCCCAGTGACCTCCCTGGGAATAAAGAATATATATTTTGTATTTTGGGCTCGTTGGATGCTTCTGTTTAATCTCTAATGTCATTTTAGATTTTTTAATTTAGGAAAATTACTATATTAAAATTTGATTGTTTTGTTTGTCCAAGAATAACCAGCTTGAATTTACCTGCTTCAATATAATTTACGGTGTACCTGATAGTCTATCTAACAAACATTTAAACATGTTAGAAAAACCAATAATCGTATTTTCTTTACAATGATTGAGACAACTTTGTTCTAAAATTTTAGTATGCTATAGCTTGGTTAGATGGATATTTTCATATATGATACTTTTTTACAAACATATCATGCAAATTGTTGATTATTTTTCACAATTTTATGAATGAATTTTCGCAAATTGTAATTGACATATTTTACCTGACAGCCAGCAACTCTTCGACATGTTTTAAAACCATATACTGTATGTATATCTGAAAATGTAAAATTCTTGTATAGATACATATCAACGTGCAAAATTTGAAGAATGTCAGGGTTTCAACTCCTGTGTCAGGCCTGTCTTTTATGGCTTTGAAACTACTAAATTTTGCAATTGTTTAAAATTTTGACTGCTACCATTTTTCAAGAAATTACTTTGACTTATTAATTGTTTATCAAGTTTCATTCCTTGGAATCTTTGTAATGAGCCTCAGTACATTGTGTATGGTCAAACGCACTCTAAAAATCTTCTTCAGTAGTTAAACATTTTTCATCCTCTTAAAGAAGAGATAGATTTGATTATTTATATGTAATAATGAATGTTATAAGATTATATATATAGTATGGTGGATTTATATCCAGGGAAAGTATGAAAACAATACAATATGTAATTTCTTAAGATCATGAAATTCAACATTTTGGAACTATATATACTCAATTTCACGACCAGTATTATGTGGTGCATAAGTCATTTCCCAATCTATGTATTCTATTCATTCAGATATCAAAAGTAATATACAAGGGATCCAGAACCCCAAGAAATAATTTAAAAATTGTACAAAAAGTATACTGCAATAAGTGGTTAAAGACATATTTTATTAGGCCTAATATTACAACCAGACAAGACTTGGACCTATATCCAGGAAATGATTCCTGTGCACTACCATTTGAGCTACTGGTTGTTTCCAATAATTAACTATGGCTCCCTTTCCTGCAAAATTATAATAAACCCTTATTTAAGTGTAAGTCATCACGCTTTGACCATATCCTTTTTTTTTTAATGTATATTTCTATCACAACCAATCACTAAACCTATCATGGAAAGTTTGACAATAGTTTTACATACCATGGGATATAATTCTCATAGAAATATTAACTGTCTGAA
>JAUBWS010050267.1:0-18325 GCA_032270445.1 Darlingtonia californica
CACTGACCGATTGTCATGCTGGAAACTTCAGAAACCAATTTCCTAACCGGCTGTGCAATGGTTACGTCGTCAATCTAAGGTTTGCTTAACCTTGCTATAAATTTTTGAGCTTGACTTCGCATAGTCTATCAGATATACCTCTTGGGCTTTTTGCCCTCCTCCTGGTCTATCGGTACACGTCCCCATAACCAAGTATGTCAAAATCGTAAAATATGGAATGGAGCATGCGCAGTAGCTATTACACTAGCATAACAACAAAATCATATTGCAACAATAATTAGAAAAAAGAACTATTCACGTCGCTTTGTTTCGCACTATTAACCAATCAGCGTAGCTATTTATATCAATCGAAGTCTAATGTTTATAGTTTCCAGGCTTCCAAAGTACTTACCTTTGGACGTCTGCCAAAAGACTAAGTGGATGCAGGGCAAAAAAAAAAACGCCAGGAAACGGTTTATCGGATACCTTATCGTTAAAAAAAAAGTCGGTAATAAAAAGGTCGGTAATAAAAACGGTAGGCAAAAATAAAAAGTCGGTCAAAAATTTAGTCACTTTGACAAACGTAGTCACTAATTTTACATCAAAGTCGGGCAATTGTTACTATGTTATTTACGGTATTTTATTTTAAAGGAAGAATTTTTTCGTAGTAATTGTAAAAAGATGAGTAAAGCAATGAATTTGATTGAGTCTATTCTGACATTACAAATTTTTGCTGAATGTGAACGGGCTTTTTTAATTTTTTTTGTCTTTCTTTTTCATGTAGTCTGCTTTGTTATGTGTGTTCTCATGATCCAAGATAACCCCGCGTTGGCTATTGGATCAAAAATGTAAAAATTGCGATAAAAAATTTCGCTAAAAAAATGTTGGTCCATAAGTAAAAAATTGGTGAAAAAACTACCATAAAAAACTCGGTCGGTAAAAAGGATCGGCAAGAAATCTTGGTCGGTATAAAAAAATCGGTAAAAACTATTGGTCGCGGTAAAATTTTTTAGTCACTTGGGGGAAAATTCCGTCACTTTTTGCCGACTTTTTTTTTACTGAGGCTAGACTTCTTAAGATAAGACTATATGACTTCGCCGGTGGGGGGGGAGAGTGGCCTGGGAAGAACTGGGTTAGTGCGTCCAGGCTATATTCGGGGGAAAACTCGCATAACACAAGGGACTTTTTTAACATAACCATAAAAAATTGTCCCAATTTATGTTTTTTTTCTCTATTAGATGTGATTTGACTGATACTTAGAATTAAACATTTATGTTGAAATTTCACAAGGATAATAAAAAATTCCAAAAGTTAATATTATGGACAAAAAATCTACAAAATCGGATCGCAAAAATAAAGTTCATTTCCAGACCCCTTCAGTTCCCGTAGTCTTTATCCTTGATAAGCCTGAGGACAAAGTTGATTTACTATTGTTTATTGCAAAATCTATTTGGCCGGCGCCTGCTGGGGGAGCGATGTGCAAGCAAGAAGGAACCCCTAAACACAAAACAATCGTTACAAGTTGGTTGAGTGTTGATGTTATTTTCCAAGAATTCTCTTTCCCTTCCTGTTTAATTTCCAAGAAAGAAACTATCGAGGATCTGCAGTGCTCTCTGGTTCTAGATGTTTGAACATGGCGATAAGCTCCATTTTTTCGCAACCTTACAGACTAAAGATGTATCAACTAGGAAAAACTTTCTTGACGAATTAGAGAAAGAGTTTGATGGAGAAGAATGTTACCATTTAAGTAATAACAACAGTTTGTTTAACGGTGGCTCCTCTGGTTCTGCAGACAAGTCAAATTATTATCCAATCATTTTGAGACTGTCCTATGAATGTCCTTTTAAAGATGTCAGAAAATCATGTACTAAGATTCTGAAAAATCTTGAGGTAGATATACATTTGTGTAGTTTGATACATACAGATACATCACATTACACGAGTTCTAAACTTCTGATAAAAAAAGAAGATATATGTAATAAAAACCGTCAGCACAGCTATTTGTCAGTTGACAGAGAGTATATATTTTGCAGTTAAAATTTAATTTTAAACACGGGGTGGCTTGCACAAATAATTAGATACATACCTTTTTCAGATCTTTATACTTGCTAATGCTAAATATGAACTTGTGTATCTGTCCTGAAAATCGGATGAGTTGAATAAAGTTCTATAGTTAAATCACCCAGAACATCTCCCCCTGAAAATTCTGGATATTTAAGGTTCTGTAGCTATTCCATTGAAAACGTCAGAATTTCAAAATTCTATATATAGTTATTCATCTGAAAGGTAAGAGTTTAAAGGTTGTACAGCTATTTATCAGTCGGGGAAAACAGGAAATTTGGCGGAAAGTGCCTAATTTTAGGCGAGCGTCCCTAAATTAGGTGAGGGTCCCTAAATTAGGCAAGATTCAATCGTCTAGTTAGGTGAGATCAGGCTAAATCCTTGGTTTTATGTCCTACATGAACTAGCAATAGCACATTTACAATGCAATTACCCGATTAGTTTTCTGTTTATGTGTTTGTCCATGTAATTTTTTTACAATCTAACTGCAGAATCTTGAGAAATTTGATAAACATTACTGTCACATTACAAAATCGCTTAATTTGGGGAGAGGCTTTCAAATTGCCATAAAGATGGCGGAAAAGTGTTCGCCTAACTAAGCGATTGTTCCCAAATTAGGCAAGAATCCTCATTTTCAAAACATTTTTCTAATCTGTGAACCAATTTGGCTGATTTTGGGTGGACCTGCACGTTTTTGCAAGAGTGCTTGTGATTCGTAATTTAAAGAATGGCGCATTCAAGGAAAGCAACAATCTAAACAATAAAACTTTTATTTGAATAACCAATCAAATTACAGTGTTTGAAATACGCACTGGATTACTGGATTTTTGTGCTTACAGTGCTCAATGTAAACAGGTACGCAATAAATTTAAATTTAGCACATGACTGGCAACCAACCGAGAAGAAAATACAGAAATGGGAAATGGTGTCACCTAATTAGCGAGAGTATCCTAACTAGGCGATCAGATCTCACTTAATTAAGCAAATCGCCTATTTTGCTGTTTTCCCTGAGTGCTTGTCCAGAAAAACAATTTAAATTTTAGGCTGCAAATAAAAATATGTTTGTTTCCAGAAATCTGACCGGCCATAAAATGTTGCTCCAATAAAGTTTGTTTCCTTTCTCTATCAAAAAACACATATTAGACATAATAGAAAAATTTTCTTTACAATCAATTACCCTTTACACTGGAGATAACAATGAAAACACTTGTTTGACATCTTAGATGTTTTGCTTGTGTTTTAAGTTGTAATTGCATTTTGAACTTCAATGATTTTTAGTAAAAAAATTTAAATTCCAGAAGCCCTGGTGAAGATTTTTGTTGTCACCCTCATTTCCAGAAACAAACATATTTTTGCTATTGGCCTTGAGTGGATTTAAAAGTTTCAGGTTTTACAGATAACCACCTGAATGGCGCTACAATGTTTAATATTTTTGTTTACAATCTGTCCAGAGACTTCTTGTGCAAATCGCCAGCTTTCATATGACTGATTATTGCTTACTAACAATATCCTAATAAGAAAATTGTTTTTTGACTTTTTTAACTGAATTTTGACGGGTGTTAAAAGTAATGCTGAGGTATGTTTTGAACCAATGACAATATTAACACAATGCCCTTTGAGATAACTCAATTATTGATTTCGCACATTAGATAAAATTTGTTAATGATATGATTCAGTCAACTGGAAAATCAATTTTTACAAGAAAGTTCTGAACAGACTATGGATTCAGGCTGAATTTTTAAGACTCATCATCAATGACATAATTTTCCTGATTATATTTAATGCAGTACTAGTTGTAAAAAAGTTTGTTTTGCATTCATTCCTTGTTAATCAGGAATCTTTTTCCAGTGAACCTTATTTATCCAGAATTTTCCAGTTGGATTTCTATATACATGACCTTATTCAACCAATCTTTTAGACAAATGGATACAGAACCTTATTCATTCGATCTTCCGGACAAATATTCACTTTCACAAAATATACAATGCATTGAAATTCTGATGCATGACCCTTGAAAGGACCGCACAATTACAGTCATGTATAGTCAGAAAGTTAAATGATCCAATTCTAATCTTATCATTAAAAACACTTGTGAACTTTTGTTCCATGAACCATGGCTTATCCCAAACATACCTAAAAATGTTCAGGAGACAAAAATCTAATTATGAAGAACATTTGAACTTTAGTTTGGGGTGCCCAAATTTTATCATGAAAATCACCCAAACTTGTACAGGGAAGAAAGTTTTTGCCCAAACAGGCCAAATTCAGGCTTTATGCTATGGGTCATTGTGTTTGGGTATTTTTGGGAGCATCAGCCCCTGATCATGTTTTTAAGGAAAAAGTTTACGTATCCCTGAACATACCAGAACAAAAATTCATGTGTTTTCTAAAGATGGATTCGTTTGTTTACATTTGACTTTAGGCTCTATTTACAATTTGATATCAAACTTGCAGCTCCCTCAGGGTTTCTCTTTTCTTTGATACTTTCATTGATGCCAATAACTTCACTTTGATAAGACTATACACAGGCCTCAAATTAAGAATGCAAGAATTGTCATATTATATTTGGATTTTGTGATGAAGTTGGGAATTTTTGAAAAATCTACAAAAAATTTACAAAAATTTGTAGTATTTTACAGAGTTATTGTGATCATGGTGTCACAAACGTTTAGCTAAAATGAATGCTTTGTTTTTTGTCTTCATTTTTATAAAAAAGTTAGTTCATTATGCTGTGCTGGAGCAACATAAAGGTTGCCAGAAAGATATTGAGAGTTTGATGAAGTATTTTTATTTCTGTTTATTCATTAAAAAAGTACAAAAATTTCATGCATAATAATGATACAACTTTGAAAAAAACAACTATATGTACACATACTAAATTTGACTTAGGCTTGTAAGTATTTAATTTCTGCTTCAATATTTGATTTCTGGCTCGAAATTTCTGTCTGGAACTAGTTTGCGAGCAAAAAAAGTGGTAAAGGTCTTCTTCATTTTCATCATGCAAGTAGTTTATTATATTGTTTTTTGATTAGTGACTAGTTTCTTGGTACTCTTCATAAATAGAAATTATTACTATGATTATATTTTCCTTGTTTCAAAGGACCAAGGTGTGAGGATTCCCAAGAGGCGATTAGTTGGACCCTCAAGCTTCATTGCTGAACATGAGGTAAGTAATTTAGTAATGTAAAGTTATGTTGCTGCTTTCACTTTAAAGCTGAGGTCTTGAATAAAATATAAGGATGTATATACTTTGATTAAGTCCTTAGACAATGAATTTCAAACAATGTTGATTTTAATACATGTATTTATTTTGTTATTTTACATATATATATTCAATTGAAAAAAATAATAACACTCAGTTTAGAACTGTCAGTTTCATGTTATCACAATTATCAGCTAAACAAAATGAAATTCCTTTACAATTTTCTCTTATATGCAATACAATTAAATGACCTAATTACTATCATTATTTAAAAGTGTGAAAAATTGATACCTACTCTTTAAATTTAAAATTAGCAATAATAACTTTATTCATGTGTCTACATTTAGCACCACATTAATTTTAATAGTTCCTCTTTGTTCTTCAAAAAGGACCTCAAACTTCTCTCTTAAACAAAGGCTGCATTTCTTTGACATGTTTGAATAAGGTTGTTCCAGGGTTATTAGCAACCATTTAAAAGTTGGATTGATGCATTTGTCCTTCAAATCCCACATGTAAGCCTGGGACTGCTGGTAATATTTAATAATAGTAATTACATCTGAGCCATCTGTGAGGCTAGGTTACGCATAGTTTTCACAGAGAAAACATTTGGAAAAAATCTTGATATAGATTGGTGTATTATTTGTTGTTTATTGATTTGTGTTTTACTGACTCATGTTCTAGTGTGTTCAAAGTTTTGTTACTGTACAAAATTGAGTGAATGTACGGTACCTGCACAAGACCATATTTCAATAAGTAAAGAATGAATATCATATGAGATATGTCAACACAAATCTGGACCATAGCCTGCTGTAGTCAGGCAACAATGTTTTTAATTTTTGGTCAGCATTGCTGCCCTAGAGAAAAATAAATTTGAACTCTTACGATATAGTAATAAGAATTAATTAAAGAAATAAAATCAAGATTGGCTTTTCTGGCTTTAATAAACGTTGCAGGTCAACATGCTGAGAAAATCACCATTGTAGGACAGCAGGCATAGTGGAGGTTTTCAAAAATTCACTAGAAATTTAACAATAAATGTAGAAAAATAAAAACAGAAATGATTAGAACACTTTAAGTGACATGTCAATGCCAACCTTAAATTCAAGGGCTGTTTGTGACATTAACTCTATTACACGTGCTCTTGTTAAAGTGCTGAGTCCTGAAATAACATTGAACTGAAAACTGGAGATGTTTTAGTTGTTATAAAGGTATTAAATTAGTTGGCCCATGGTGTGTTTTGTTTTTCTAGCTTTGGGAGTGGGAGCTTTCCAGATTTCAGTGAAAATGGGGAACTAAAATTTGACACAGTTAAAAATAATACAAAATTTTATGTTTCATGTACTGGCTAACATTAACATTAACATATTAAGCTTTCTCTTGAAAGGGGTCTCAACCCCTGACAAATTATAATACTTTTGTTTTAATGTCTATCATATTTTGTCATTTTCTTGTTTATTCAATGTCAGTCATCAACCAAAAGTGCTTAAGAAATTCAAGAATGAGAAAAAAGTCTTAAACAACTACGTAATTAATAAAAATATCCTGGAAAGTGCAGGATTAATCATTTTTGTGTTCTAACCCTTTGTGAAGTAGAGTATTTCGACTTTTTTCTTATTTAGTGTGTCACAGTAGATACAGATGATGAAGAAACTAAATCCTTGTTTGCAGATGCATTTGTTTTAAATGGAAGGTTATCGCACATCCATCAAATTTTGGGTTATCATGTGAAGTATCTTTCATGCTTCTTAGCATTTGAATCAAGATTGTTTGGACATAATGGGCCTTTGCCAGCCCATTGGATATATTATATAGGCATTATGGTAAGTAGATATCTATTACATGTAGGAACACCTTCTGTTATTTGGTTTCAAGAAATAATTTGTTGCTAAGACTGAAAAATCATTGAATCTGGCACAGTTGTAGTCTTTTGGCATGTTTTAAGACCTTTAGGAATACATGTAAAAGTCTAACAATTATTGTTTAAAATATTTTTTTTTCATTATTCATACATTAAAAAAGATTTTTAAAATCTCTACTCATCAAAAGTTATGGCTCTTATCTTTTGAAAATCAACACCATTTTTTGATTTTTTGGACTTTTTGGAATTAATGGGGTGTTGAAATGCTGAGACTTTATGGAATTAATTGGGTGCTGAAATGCTTACTCTAGCCAATACAATGGTTACAAGATGAAATTTTTACCATTTTTAGAACCATCTTATTAGGTGATAACAATATATACTATATTTCAAATGTTTAGCATGTATCAATATTAAATTACCCCTAATAGAAATCTTACTTCTCTCAATATTTTCTTCACCTGTAGGAATTAATACCTGAACTTTCCTAAACTTGATATTTTTAAAATTTCAACATTTTTATACTACTGTTTTAAAACTTTTTTCTAGAGAAACTTTCTCAAATGTTGTGAATGTTGCCCTTTTTTAGGGTAGATTTAAGGATCTAAGTGCTGAATCTAGTTAATACTAAAATAAAGTGTTGTTTCCTCCCATCTGTACATCCTCTAAGAGTATCAGTAGACACCTGTTTCATGTCATATCTAATTTAATTTTTTTGTCAGAAATGTTTTATGTCTGAACTAGACAAGACATGAAACAGGCGTAAAAAGTGAAATATGAATTAGTTGTAGCAACTCAAATTAAACTCAAGAAGTTGTCTTATTTAATTCTCAAATACGACTAAAATCCAGCATTTCCTTTTACACCTATTTCTTGTCGTGTCTAAATTAACATCAGCACGTGCGACAAAGTAATCGTGTGTAAAAGACAAGCACAAATAGGTAAATAGAAACTGTGCTATAGAATAATATTATAAAGTTAAATTAGACACTGCATAAATAAGGGGTAAAAGTAAAAACGCAATCAGAAAAGTGTTGAACTTTGCCTATCGTAACTTGAATTAAATTAAAGTTGTCTTTTATTGGTGTCTAAGGTTACTTTAAGGGGTACAACTCTAATTTAAAAGGTGGAAATAATGTTTGTCTTGAGGTTTTCCAAATGTTTTTCAAACAACAGTTTGTGCAATAAAAATTTATTGAAATTTCAGTCAATAATACACCTTATCTGACTATTATGGTGACTTGTATCTCGTCAAATCTTTCCACTTCATTAGTGAAAGTTTATCCAAAAACTTAAAAAGTCTTTTTGCTCACTAAAGCATCTAAAAACAAAATTACATTTAGAACAGGAAATTTGAATTTACCTGCTCTATGATCCGAATTATTCAAAAATTTGATTTTTCTATCAGATATGCTATTTCTTCCATAGGGTGCAGCCAGACATCGTTGTGGTCCTCTCATAGGAGAATGCGAAAGAATGTTTGCTATGTCTGCTGGTGATGAAACATGGCTGAAATCTATTGAGAACATCCCAAAGAAATTAAAAAAACTGATTCATTTGAATAAACTACTAGCACACCAACCTTGGTTAATCAATCCTGACGTGATAAAGGTGATTTGTCATAATGATAATTTTTAACGTTTGTCAGACTGTAATGTTCACTTTGAAAAGTTTTTATTGGTAACTTAAAGTTTGTTAATTGGACTAACATTTTAAAATTGAATAATTGAAAATATTGTCAGAATTATTGAGGCTGGAATATTATTTTTCATTCTCAAAATTGTTATGTGTGTTTTTATTTCATTCAAAGCAACCAGGTTTTTTTACTAAAAAATAAGTTATATAATACTGTTTATAAGTAGCATAGCGTTCAATAGAGGCTTTTTAATTGTTTTCTTTTATACATAGGAGTTCTTCACAGGTTCAGCAGAAGAAACATGGTCCAAGCCTGAACTATTACATGCAATACTAGTGTTACTACATTTCCAAACTCTATCAGGTTTTGCATTTGGCTGTGGAATCACTCCAGAAATTGATTCAAGAAAAGGCCACACACGTCGTACTCCATCTTCAGGAGAGTATACATCTGGAAGTGAACCACTAACCCCAACTAAAGTCAATAAGCTCAAATCAAAAAGTTTTTTAGATGATGGGACAGGTACAGCTCAGCTTTTCATGAAAATAAAGAAGGTACAGGAAGAATCAGAACTACTTGATGATGACAACGAAGATGAAGGGAGAGAAGAAAAGTTACGCCAATTTAAGGAAGTTGAAGAGACTACCGGTAGGTTACTGTTTGATGCAGGACTTGCATTATACAGTGTCAAAAAAATACATATACTGTCAAATTTACTTGCATTATACAGTGTCGAAAAAATACATATACTGTCAAATTAATCCATGAAAAAAAGCTAAGGGGACTCTATGGTTTGCAAAAAAGTTCTGTGTTGCAGGGCCAATTGATTGATTCAAAATTGACATCTCAGCTTGAGTTAGTTAACAGAACTTTTTTTGAAAAATTGCGCGGACACCCTGTTAGACCAATGTCTATGATTTGAAATTGGAAATTTTTGAATGCCGTAATTCTATGAATATTTCTTATCATTCAAAATTTGTTTTGATTGTGTAAGTGAAAAGTGTAATTTAATGAAATGCACTCTTTTAGATATTTACCATCAAATCCTTACCATTTTAACTAGAAGTTATCAGTCTTATTCATTGATGACTTTGATTATTTAGATACTTCACACATATTAAAATTTAACCGTGATTTTGATTTTTTTTTGTCTCTTCTCTTTTGGAAAAAAATTATGGTTACTTAGCTCCAACTACAAAAATCATTCTGATTTTTCAAATATTATAAAGACTTTCTTATTTAACGACGGATAACTTTGGAACCCTCTATTTTTTCTCCACCAAAATGACGCCTTCAGTGTGAATTTTTTAAAACCTTTTCAAAAAACGCAAATTACAAATTTTGAGAAAAATTGTTTGAGATATCCCCAAAGAGTTAATTTTAGGTTGCATCTTTTGAACTTAGGGACATCCAAAAAGTATGTACTCAGTTAAGGGGGAGCCCAATGCGCACACCTTTTGTTTTATGTCATTTCTATTGTTATATTGCATACAGGGGGAGGGGGTCCAAAATTGGTGATTGTACTGCGTACATACTTTATGGATGCCCCCTTACAGATTTCTTTGGTGAAAATTTGCACTCAAAATCTAAAAAAGTTGTTGATGTATTCCAAAATAATAAATTTTCAAATTGTGATTTACAAGTCTTGTTGAGTACGAAAAGGTTGAGTGTGAACAATTTGATTACTTACTGATATGTTTAATTCCAGTGGAAGACCAAGATATGCCAAGCATCGATGAAAAGGATAGTAAATTTGATCAATATATTGATGACAAGAATTTCCATTATGAAGAGTTTGCCAAACGGGAAAATAAAGAAATTGAAGTATTCAGGGCATATGTAAGAAATTCGTATTTTTATAATGCTTATTTATGATTAAGATGAATTTAAATCAAGTCTTTTTTGTTTTATTCAAAATTCGTAAGAAATCTTCGCTTTCACTTGATTTGATATTTTACAAAGAAGAGAGGAATACCTTATTGGGACAGGATTTAATTCGGCAATGGCCAAAATAGAATATTTGGCGAGGATTTATTTTGGCGAATAGAAAAAATTGCTAAATTTGGTGGGGATTTATTTTTCAAATGACACAATAAGACAAAGTTTTTTAAAAGCTTACATCGTTTTTTTACAAGAAAACAAAAGATAAGAGTTGACGTTATAAAAGTAAATAATGCTATTCTTCGTGATCAGTAATATTTTCATAATTCTCTTAACAATTAAAGAAAGTTCTTTTTAAACAAAATTGTATTTTCTTTGAAATTTAGCGCAGATTTAATTTGGCGAATGGTAATTTTTTTAAATGTTGGCAAGGATTTAATTCCAACTTCCCCAAATTTTATCCTGCCAAAATTTGTCCCATTAAGGTAGAACAAAGTTTCAAAATCTAATTTTGGTTAAAAGAAAGAATCAAAGTGGATGCAGCCCTCAGAAAGATCATATTTTATTATTGTACTTCATCAAATTTCAGGATTACAATTGGCAAGAACACTGTTTTGCATTTGTAAATCGGTTATACCCTGATATGGGCAACTACTTGGATGACAAATTCCACTGCTCATTTGACCTGACTTACAATTGGTAATTTGTTTTAAACTACTTCAAAGGAACTAAATTTTGCGGGAACAAAATCTCACTATGAACGAAAAATGGATTTCGCAGGAATAAAATTTCGCTGTTAACATTAAGGCTGATGTGAAGCTAATTTTCATTATCGTCAATATTTTTGAGAGGAGCCGTTCTCAATGTCACGTGGTTGCTGACGCTACATCTTATTTGCAAGAAGATTTTATTTACGAAAACCCAAAGTATTATATACCATTCGAAAGATAATGATGTCCTGAACAAAAGTTTTGCCTGGGTCAAATTAAGAAAATTTATTTATCACGAGCTATGACACCTCAAAGTGAGAATTGTGACGTCGTTGTAGCCCAATTTATAATACGGTAAACCCTTCATAACTTTGGATTGAGTGGTAATTTTTTCATGAAACTTGGCAGGTGAGTCTACCATCATGAAAGAAACAAAATATAGCCATTAAATTTTTGTTACTGATGTCATCATGAATAAATGAATAATGTCATTTTTGTAAACAATTTTGGCACCAAAGATAAAAATTGTTTCTAAATTTTAAAAATCAATGATTACTTCAGAAAATGTTATGATTATTACTTTATTTTTCTTAATTAAGAAACTTTTCAATGAGGTGCATGAAATGCTTTTGAAAGATATTCAAATTTAAATGAAGTAGACCCAAATTTGCCATCTTTAGCAGACTCCATGACGTTTAGCACTCGGTGTATACTCTGAAAAAAAAGTCATTTAGGTACTATTTAGCATGCAGTTTTCATATAGCCTTGATACGATAATTTCTAACATATTTCATTTTCAAACAGCAATTTCTTCATTGAAAATTGATAAAAAAAGTCAAAAGTTATAGTAGTAATTCATTTAATTCCTTTCATGATGGTAGACTCTCCTGCCAAGTTTCATCGAAAAATCACCACTCAATCCAAAGTCATGGAGGGTTTACCGTCGCATAAATTGGCTACAATGACGTCACAACTCTCACTTTGAGGTGTCATAGCTCGTGATACGTAAATTTTCTTAATTTGACCCAAGCAAGACTTTTGTGCAGGACAAAATAATAATCTATTTGGTATATAATTTATCATGTTTTGCTTCAATAAAAAGTTTGACCTTTTTGATGACGTCATAATACTCATAATACTTGAAGCTTCGTAACTCATAATACGTAAATTTCCCCAAGTTGACCCAGGCAAGACTTTTTTTCAGGACATCTTTTGAATGGTATATAATACTTTGTTTTTCATGTATGAAATTTTCTTTCAACAAAGGTTCTGACGTCAGCAACAACGTGACATTGAGGAGTGTTTCTCTCAAAAATAATGTTTCAAACACGATAAACAATAAATGTACAAAGTTTCATGCTTCTATCACAATTTGAAGTATGTTTGTGCCAAGCTACCCCACTATAGTTCGTCTTGATACATGTGTTTTCAAGCATGATGTTTACAATCATATTATTGAGGCTTTAAATGATGTCGTATTTTTTTATGATTCTCAGGAAGTCAGTATGCTTTAGTAACTATGGGATGGAAAATTAAAAATTGACGCACTTTTTTCCCCCATCAAAATGTTTTAACAAAGTGTAATTTATATATTTAAAAAGCTTGATAGATTTCCCATCGAATGGTGTAAAAACATTTTACACTCAGTTAAAAATACAAGACGCTATAATGAGTTAAAAAATTGATTACAGTTTTTTTTTTACTCACACTGTAGTAGGTGTGATAATTATGATATATTTGTAAAAGCAAACATATATATTTATTATAAAGAAATGATGATTTAATTTACTACCTTTTTATAGTATGGGTGATAATTATACTGATGTGGACACTTCAAAATTTCGTATAGCAACGTGGAACTATATTCAGTTGATCTATGGTATTTATCATGATGACTACTTTTATGTCGAGGTATGCGAAAGTTATCTTAGGTTGTTCTTTTGAGCTTTAAACCAGGCTCGTTCATTCTTATTCCTTTTACAAACCTTGATTAATATGTTGCCCTCTCCAAATAATGAAAAGAAAAAATTTCTTAAGGTTTTAGAACCATTTGTTAGCTGTTGAAACCATTTTCTTAATCCTTTAATTGCTGGAATTTTTCTATTTGGTGATTGGGGAACACTCTCTTACACATGAGTTGTATTGCACTGCAACGTCACAACCCACGGTCAAAGACCTTAAAATTATAACTTTGTTAAAACTGAATCACCAAAAAATAATAGGGAATAATATACCTGGACATAAGAACTTTTCATAGGAGGATTTTTGGTGGGAGATATTTTCTCAAACAGGGGTCCCTGAAATTGATTTTTTTTGAGATGACGATTTAAGGATAGAAGACTTATTTCGCAAAAATATTTTGTGATTGAGAACCTCATTTTTGGTTCATTCAGTGACGTCAATTTTCTGTTTTCTAGGTCAACAAACTTTTAGAGAAATCTTACAAAAGTTACATTAAGAAAGTGGCGTGCTCTCCAGAGAGGATTACGTTTTTTGACTACTGGGAGTCTTACACTGATCTTCTTCCTTCAGAGAAGGTGAGATTTTGATTTACAAGTTCTGTTCAATCACACTTCTAACCTAGCTCGGGAGCTATGGTTTTTCACGGAGTTCAGGACACGTTTCGTCCTTGCCCTGTATAATCTTGTCTAAAAAAAAGACTTTAAATTTGATTTGTTTTAGGTCCACATCAATCTGTTGGTCTTAGAGTCGAGATTCCAAGCGTCTTTACTATATGCTTCAAGGGCTTTGAAAAGATATATGGGAAACTCTTGATCCAGAGGAAGAATCTAGTTAATTTGGTACGAGAGCGGAGTGTAACCTGATGAATGGAATTACGAGGTTAAGAAAACATCAATACCCAGCGCCGTTCAGCCCTGTAGCAAAAAGATCAATGCGCTTTGTTCGACACATTAGCATTTGATGAAGTTATGGTGTAAAATTGGTTGTCATAGGTTGTAGGTTGATGTTTACTGAACCTCGCTAATATTAATAGAAAAACGAAAATATTTGAAGAAGGCTTTTTAGACTCTGTAGGGTTGAAGCTATATTATTCCAATGATAATAGGGAAGAGACTAGCTGCACATATGCCTTGTTCGAAGCATTAGGTTATTCATCACTTCTATTATAGTCTGAGCGTAATCACCCTTAAAATGGCCAAACCGGGAATGGCCGAACCGGGAATAAATTTGGACATTACATTGTTTGGTACCGTTGGATCGCAAGTTTTGAGTAGAATGAAAATCTCAAACTTAGGCCCTTGGAAAAAAGTATTTATCACCATAAACATAGATGGGGGTAAATCTCAATGGTCCACCTTTGAAAATGAGAATTTCAAATATTTGACTCTTCATATAGATAGAACATGAAAAGGAGATAAGAAAAATTGGGTCATTTGCAAAATTTGGACCATACAGTGCAGAGATATTCGCAATCAAAGACCAAAAGTGGCTGTTTTTTGTCTACTTTCTGCTGACGTCAGCGCTTTAAGATTGAATTTATACAAGCTATGAAATTTACTTTAAAGAATCAACATTTCATGCTCTATCTACTGGAACAGTCAAATATTTAAACTTCCAACTTTCAAAATTTCACTTCAAAGGGGGGACCATCGAGATTTACCCCAATCTGTTTTTGGCGATAAAAAATTTTGCCCAACAGCCTAAGTTTGAGGATTTTAATATGTTACCTTATCGGTAAAAATTCCGTCGGTAAAAAGTGACGAATTTTTGTCTTGGTGACGAATATTTTTTACCGACAAATTTTTTACCGACGAATAAGTATTGAAAAATAAATAGAATGCGTAAGTTTGAAATGCGTTTGAAGTTTATATACTTTTAAAAGTGTCAATAAAGCCAACTAAAGAAAAACAGGATTTTTTACCGATAAGGTATTCTACATAAAATTTGCGATCTAACAGTACCAAACAATATAATGTTCAAATTTATTCCTGGTCAAATGCTAATTCTCTCAGACTTGTGCTTTTGAACTCTTATCTTCTGAGTTGCTGGTAGCCGAGCTATCGTCAATTAGTTGAATGGTAAGAGGTGCTTACCTTACAGGGAGAATTTTATCCGTCGAGGTGGCAAAGCATGTGAAGCTGGTTGATATTTTGTTCATATTATTTTCTTATAGAAATGCATCTAAATAGAGTAAAAAATTTCAAGTAATTTTTGTTACCCAATTTTTTTTTATTACTAAAATTGTATGAATATGTATAAATATATGATTTTATTTTCATTTTAAATCATTATGAAGTAGGAGGTTTTGAAGATCACCATACCAATTTAGTAATTTTAAATGAAAATCTTGATTTCAAATGCGTATTTTGAACTCAGATAGGCAGGACTTGACCGTAGATTCGGAAAAGCTCCTTTTACGTCTGGGTAGATATTTGTTCTGAAAGAAAATCGATTTGGTTTGATTCAGTATAGCCTCCGTTGAGAGAAACCTTCGAAATTGTCTGTTTTGTTACTGTTTTTTGTAATTTTTGTTTTTATACACTGCATAATGTAGGATGTGTCTCGTGGAAACAAATTAGGGAATACTTTTCATTGTGACTGCAACGAAAAACATTAAACCCGCGTCGAAACCGTCATGGTCACAATTTACGTTCGTTTATTTTCACCTCCATATGAAACAAGCGCGATACCAAAAGCATTTTGTGATTAAATTTTGATAGTCTTGAGTTATTCTCAGATGTATAACCTTTAACCCAAGTGTTCTTAACAAATCATACTCAATATTGGCATCTGTTGATTGATCACTTGATTGGTTAAAATAATCGCAAAAATGTAGTTAAATGGAAAACGAGCATCCGGAAGGCTTCCCTTTTGTGTTTTCATGGTTCATACAGTAGAGAAATCATTCCGGTAGACCAGTTCCGAGCTTTTTGCCTCTACACCGGGTCAACAGGTACTGGTTTGGAACCGCGTAATTTGGAAGACTGGTGGCTATAAACAATGAATGTAATTTGTTTGTTTTTAAGCGAAAACATGAGTTTTATTAGTAATTTTTATTAACATTTCATGCTGATTGGTTAATGATATTTGATTCGGTCTATCTTTTTATTACCACGATTTGATAGTAGTTACTGCGCATGTTTTCCTTTTCTTCATTTTCTAATTGCTCAGCTTCGAACCAGTGCCAATAGACCTATGGTAATGCCAAACAGCTTGGGAGTAGTCTACCAGGAAGACTACCAGTACAGAAGTAGCAAGAAAATTTTTTATTAGTATAGTTTTTTTTGCCATTTGGCGTAAACATATATGACATGGTTGTCGAAAAAGAGAAAATAAAAATTTCTAGTATATTATTATGGAGGTTGGGACAAAAAGGTAGTGATTTTAACACTTTTTCTTTCTTTACACATATATACAGAGCTGTTAATGTTTTTAAATTCCCGTTATCATTTTGTTCTGATTTTTTTAATCCCGAGTTAAATTTTGTAAATTTTCGTGTAGCTTGTTGAAATGTGTTAGGTGGAAAACCCAGCTAATTTCGTTTTCCCTTATCTGCTTACAGCCATTTGATGAAGAAAGGGAAAGAAACAACTAAGTTTTCTGTTTTCTTAGCTAGTCTTCGTAATCTTTTTATTCTTGTCATAATTTCGCTTTTGTCAAGATTTGATTGATGTGACCCAGTTAGCAAAATCACCAAAATCGTCTGTGGAGGAGAATATGTCTATTGCAGCGATGCGTAGATTTAGCGTCAACTCTAGAAATTCACTCCTTTGCAGACGTTTTCTATAAACCTCCTCCCCCATTGAATGTATATGAAAAAGTGTTTGTTGTGTTCTTATATACTATTTGAAGATACCGACCAATTTAATATTTTAATGCATCTCAAAATAGAAAATACTCTATTGCATGAAAATTTCGCTGCAATTTTAAATTTTGTTATTAACTTAAGGAAAAATATTTGAAATAGAGCACTCGTATGTTCAACTTCAAGATCTTTGGTACTGACATTCACAGAACAAAAAACTCTTCCTTGAGAATGAATGAATGCTTGGTATCCCAGGTTATTTCGAGCAAACATATGGGATGTTTAGGAAATATGTCATTATTCTTTTACTAGGAAAGTGTACTAATTTGCTTGTTTTAGCAATATCTTTTAACATTTTATTTCATAGTTAGCTATATCACAATTATGTAAACGATAATGTGATTTTTATGACTTTGTTTGACCTAGCTTAGAATTTTCCTTTCCAGAATTTTCCATAGTTAAGCCATATTAATCTTCCAAACTGATCAAAAATAACCAAACTAATTCTTATCCATGGAACTTTTGTAAGGAAAATTTTCACCGCCAAAAAGTTTTCACTGTAAAGAAAAATGGCTTGAAATATAGGACTTTTTTGCTTTGTTACGTTAGTAATTTTTACTCATAATGCATGTTTTTTACAAGCAACGTTTTTTGCTTTTGTTTTTATGCTCTTATTACCGATTCAGCCTGTACTAAGCTATATAAGCTAAAGATGGCAATATAGATCATATTGATTGTAATGTTTTATGCAGTTTTACGTACGTAGACTAGCTTGCTAGTCTGTTTTTTGCTGTTTTTATCCGGGAACCAGTCTAGCACGGCATTTGCCATACGTTTTTTTCCCATATTGGTCACTCCTCTGCTGTTACTTTTCTTCCCTGTTGCGCGCTTTCTCGTTATCCGCATCAATGACAGTTCAAGATGAGCTGAAGACTGAAGAGGAGATCCTTTGCGAAATATAAGTTTATAAGATAAAATAATATCATGTCTCTAATTTGTCTTTAAAATCTACGTATGTTGTTCGGACTTTAATTATTATTGAGATTGTCTTTTGGTAAACCAGATCCTTCCCAGTGGGCAAAAATTGTAAAATAACCCATGTGGAGGAGTGATTTCTATTTAAACGGCACCCAAGACAGCATGCCATTTAAATATGAAAAACACTCCTCCACGGGGTTTTTATTAATTTTTCCCGCCGAGTGGTAATAGCGAGGTTAAGCAAACCAAAATC
>JAUBWS010050278.1:0-16255 GCA_032270445.1 Darlingtonia californica
CTGTAACTCTTCTATACCAGGAATAGCTCGTAAAAAGTAAAAGAACTTAAGTTGATAACCACTTGTGAAACATGTGTATGCTGCCTGAGGTTGTTTCTAGTTCATTCACCCTTTTTGTATCAAGGATGATCGATGACTGCCCCGAGATGTCTCTCTCCTTTTTGAGAACCTGTATGGTGGTGTCCTCGAACGTTTCCTTAGCGATCTGCTCAAATTCCTCTTTCACAATAAGCCGGGACTTTGCTGGTTAAGGATAGTACCCAAATAATGGACCGAATTCCATTAACCTCTGCCACCATAACCTCAATGCATCACGTTTCCCAGTTGCAGTGACACCGTCGGCAATGCCGCCATATCATTGTCTAAATGTCAGCTGTAACATGAGATCCAGTAGTGGGGTCAAACCGATGGCGTACATTCACAGGCGATCCCCTTGAGTTGTTCCATTTCAACTCGTAACCGTCGATAACGAAAAGTCTCGCAAGGATACTGTAGCAGTTGTTTACATACCTTCATAACACTGGACACAAATGTTTTTATGTTATGTAGCAATGCTTTTCGATTGATGTTTTTGAATGCGTTTGCTGCATCAACTAAGATTACGGCTTCCGATTCTTCTCCTTCAAACAACTCTCGCATGGAATTTACAACTGCCTCGCTGCCAGCGGGGTGGCCTGAGCACATTTGAACTTTACTACAGGGTTTAATTACGTCATTTTTGACAATTCGCATGACAGCTTCTCCACATATTCTTTGCAGTATTCTCCCAAAGCGATAGGCCGCAAACCAGGTCTTTTATCAAGTGGGACCAGTCGACAAGCAAGAAAGGCTTCCAGAGAGTTTTCGTTGATTTCTTACACGCAGATATTTTTCGTAACGTTCGCTAGAGCTTCCCACAAATTTTCCATCAGCCATCAGCGTCTAATCCTGATGGACCTGAACTTCCTTTGGTTTTTGCTTGGCTGCTTTCAAGATCATGAGTCCGTCAATCTTGTCGTAGATGATAGACGTTTTCTATCGGTCTTTGCAGTAGAGCGGTCTTCATATACCCCTTTTTCTGCCGGAAGCTTCTGCTTCAAAGTTTCCAATGTATCCCTGTTCGATGGTAGAATACCTCCTGCCATATTGCCTGTCAGAAGTTGCACTGTGCCGTTTACATTTCCCTTTTCAGTTTGATCTTTGAACCTTTTGGAAATGCTCGCAATGTCGTTCCTTTTGTCGGTAAACGACGCTTTAGAGTTTCGGCATCGTCCATCAGCGACATCAACTGATGTTGTGGAGGGTTTTTGTAGGAGTAACGCTGGCATGTCATGAATAGCCAAGATAGCTTTCATCGATATCTCACTAATTTTGCTGCCCCTCCTTCTTCTTGATTCAACTTTTAAATTACGTGCATTTTTACATGGATTTGCTATAAAAACAATGACCGGCTCAACACTTAAACTAAAAGTAGTACCATGTAGAAGCGCAGAAATTTTAAGTTTTTGGTGTGGTTGGTGATTTGTTCGATAGCTGTTTCAGCTGATTTTTGCGCAACACATGTTTACTTCCTGCAGCCAGCAAGGTGGCTTGCGTAACATGGAGTATGGCTGGTTGACCAGTTTGGCTGTGGCGTGACAAGGGAGTGCTGAATAATATATTTGTCTCAACAATGTATGCTTAGCTTTGTAAACAGTTATATATACCTACAATATTATTCTTATAAGCATAAATGTTGTTAGTACTATCTGAAGAATTAAATCAATCAAATGTGGTTACTAGAATTTACAATTAGAAAGGGAGAAAAAAAAGGATCATCAGATAAAAAAATCCCAACCCATGTTTGATTCGTAGAAGCTTTTCAGCAATGTAATTCACTAAGATGGGCTGCAAGGACTTGCCGATTCACATGTATGGAAATGTTCAGCATACTGTTTTTACTCAATTTTGAATATTCGCAAAACTGTCTTCAACGTTCATGGGGCATATATGCAAATATATCATAGAATATATAATAGATGAGGCCAAACAAGGCTGAAACGCGTCTTGAGATCCGATAGAGATCATAGCTCTCGAGCTAGGTCTGAACAGTGTGGTGGAGCAACAATTTTTGTTTCTTAGGCTGCGCGCAATCACAAAATGTATTCGTTCGCGTAAAAAATAGGTAAAAAAAACAAGTCGGTCGGTCGGAAAAAAATGCTTGTCCCACTGGCACTAGGTCTGCTTCCACCGCCATCTTAACTGTTTATCAAGCAAGCGTGTTGCGCAGACCTATTGCTTTTAGCGGATAAAAACTAAAAATGGTGGAAAAGAAGCGTAAAAGTGATTTCAATAAAAACGGCGGCGTTTAGATTTTATCGCAACAGATTACTTATGAGAAAAGAATAATTTACAATATTTTTGTTTGGTTTTTCATCCCAAAAAGGAGTTAGTCGAACGGCGCGAACAAAAACTATTTGTGATTGCGGCCTTATACGAATATATATATATACTAAATGTATGTACAAAGCTTTAATTAATTTAAATTCTGTGGCATCCAGTTTGGCTCCATGTATATTTACTATGCTAGGTAAATTTCTGCAAACTGCAGCTTGCACCTAAGTTTTAATAATTTCAATCATATTTGAGCATTTGACTTGTAATCTCAGATTGATGAGAATGTAGAATACAATTGATGGTAAATTTTATCACTCTATGCAGAATTTTCTGAAGGCAGATTTTTGGAATCTATTGGGGTGCCTTTTTTTAATGGGTTTCGCGGCAGAGGATAGAGTTTTTAGTGAGTGTTGGGCGTGGAGAGGTGCAGTGGTTTGTTGGGTGTGGGGGTCTGGGTGTTGGTTGTTTAGGAGTGGTTCTGGAGGTGGTTGGGAACTTGGGGGTTCTGGCGGCATAATAGCGGGTGGAGTATTGTTGAAACGCAATCGTAGCCAAGAGTGCGGTTGCCATGTGAGCATAAATTTTTTATTAATATTGTCCAAGCATAACAAAAAAGTTTTATTGTCATTGAAAGGCCTAGTGACATAAATAGTGGACAATGATTTTGATCGATTCAGCAAGGAGATAAATACTTTGAAATGCGCCTACAAACACGAAGAGTGTAAAATAATAAAAGTTTTGAAAAATAATTTTTTTTTGTTGTTTCATAGTATCAAAATAAATTTATCAGGTACCAAACAATTTTTCAATAAATTTGATTTTGAAAGTATGAGGTTTAATTCTCTTACAAGTTATTTTTCAACTGTAAATCTGTCATGATTTAAATTTTTAAACATATAGAAATTATATGAAGAAGTTTTTTGTTGAATAAGGTCAGCTTTTGGCACAAATTTTAGGACAAATTTTCTAGAACTATTTTTTCTAGGACAATTTTCCTAAGACAATTTTTTATGAGACAAAGTTTTAGCATGAATTTTTGGGGACGATTTTTCAAAAAGAAAATTTTATCAGGACGATTTTGAGACAATTTTAGGACAAATTTCCAGACAATTTTAAGACGATTTGGAAAAAATTTTGAATTCTCTGGACAATTTTAGGCACAATTTTCTGACCAAATTTTTGAGACAATTTTAAAAAGACGATTTGGGACAAAATTTGGAGACGATCCCTTATTAATATGAAACAATTTGCTGAACAGCCTTATGGAGTGCCAGAAATAATAAAAACTACAACCTGGTGCAAAATTGGCAAAATTGGTCGCCTGATTGGGGACAAATAACTTGATCTGGTGACTTGCTTTGAGCTACAGTCACTCAATTGACTTTGTCTGGTGCATATGTACAGTAGGTGATTAAGAATTTACACCGGACCTATGAATAAGATGTCTGAAAATATGTCTGGTGTATATGTTTCTTTTTCAACACTGGACTGTCTGGTGTATATAGGTGTTGACATGGAAACTTTGCAAGAAAGTAGATAGCCCACCTAGGGCTAGTTTCCAAGCCAAAAAATTTACGTCAGAAAACTATTTTACTTGTATTTTAGTTGTAATTTATCATATTTAATCCATTTTGACATTTTGTATAGGGGGAGGGGGAGCCCCTAGTAGAAATATGGTTTTAAATAACTAGCATCTCCTTTTTAGTTGGATACCTCTTTCTAGATAAAAGATCTCAGCTTATTGTACCTCAAGATAATAATCTGAATCACTTATTTTTCATTTTAAGCTTTGATATATTATTTACTCAATTTTCAACCTGAAATCATGGCAGAATATGGACCGAAAATTGCTGGTATGTTTTTACTAAATCTTATTTTTTCAACTTTACTCAGGTGTTAGTTAAAAGGGTTTTTTGTTCTGCACCATTTTGTTCTGGCCAATCCTAAAAACAAAAATGTTTTCAGTCCACCGGTGGGTGAATTTTTTTTTATTGTCAGCCAGTCGTGAAATTCTTTTCCATATGTCAATATATTCTAATTCCAAATTTCTGTTCAGGTTTTAGGTTTTTTGTGCACTAGAAAATATGTAATTACCAGACATCACAATAATATCATTAATCAATACTTCCACTAAAAACACATCTTGATTTCTTTATAAAAATTGGTTAGCGGGCTCGTTTTGTTCGCTACATTCAAAATGGCAAAAAAAAAATTTTGTTGGCTTGCCAGGTTAGATTTTTTCGTCACCTGTCCCACCAAAAGTATATAATTAAATAGATTGTAGGATCATGATGACGTGTTAGTGATTCACAACAGACAGCTTATTTGTTAAAACAAGATTCAAAAGGAAGCTAAAAATTAGCAAAAAGGGTGTCCTCGGTTTTATTTAGAAATTGTTTATAGTTTTAATTCACATACTTGAATTTATTAATTTTATCGTTTTTATTTATTAAGGAGGGAACATTGTTGAAATCAAAGGCGATGAAATGACCAGGTAAACGCACCACTGATCTTAATAATCAATAAATATCAAGCAGGAATTCTCCCCAAGGCAAACCCTACTCACGACTTTTTTGCCCTTTTTTATAAAACTTAATCTTTATCCTGTCTACTCTGACTAACCCTCATAATTCTAGAAACGTAGCCTAATTCATCCAAACTCAGATTTTCATCAGTACTACCAGGGAAAAAACAGGGAACTGTGTGATTACAAAGCTGGTTCTTAATTACTTGGCCACACTACTGACTGATTGAAAAAAGTTAATTGATTGAATGACCAGCCGATACGTAGTGTTACACAACTGTAAATAAATAGTAAATAATAAAATTATTCATCAGGTCATCATTGACCTGATATTTCAGTTTTTCCAAAAAAGCGAAAACAATAACAAATGATTGCTTAATAAATTATTTTTGTTTTTCGCAGGAATGCAATCATTCTGCTACTGTTATCTTTGTATCTTTGTATTTGAATGTTCTTAGTAATTGTTATTATGTAGGGTATTATGGGATTGGATCAAAACAGAATTGGTTCTTCCATTTGTTGACGTTGAACTCATAACCTTTGACTTAGGTCTTGAAAATCGTGATGCCACTGACGACCAAGGTAATTCATTTACATGCTCAATATACAGTACATTTGGATAAGATAATGTCTGATCCCAACAATGTAGATATTGCGCAAAATATTCCTGGATATGAGGCAGAAAATGGCATTTTGCTTGATTGATAACTTGATTGAATAGGACAAAATTGTCCAAATTATGATTTTTGAAACTGATGTCAGTATCTTTGAAATAATCTTTCGTAGTGCACTAGTTTCTAAGGCTGATATTAGACTAGATTCCCAAAAAAGTTCTCAGAGAAATGAAAATTTTTAATGAAAATTATTAATTAGAAGCCACTCTTGGGCAGGGAAAAATTGAAGTATACAAAGAATTTCTATTTTATTCAGCTTCCAGGTCCTTAGCATTTAACTTTGATCTTGTTTAAATAATTAGTTACATCCTACATAGGAATCCTTTTAAATTTAGAATCAAACTATATGTAACTTGCACAAACTTTCTATCTCATAGTAACTATTGATGCTGCAAATGCAATCAAGAAATATAATGTTGGAGTCAAATGTGCTACAATCACCCCTGATGAAGCTCGTGTCGTAGGTAATTATTTACAGTGCTACAGTACAGTAATCTACTTTTTTATTTGTAAAAAACAGCCCTTGCATTTTTTGCCCTGCAAGTGGAGCGGAGGAGGTTCTAATAGATGGCGGTGGGGGTTTAATATGGGAATCTTATATCTCAAAAGATTTTTCAAGGAATTTTTTGTTCATCCAAAAATGTTTCGATGTAAAACACGAAACCAGAATAAATTTTTTGGTTTTTTTTATTGTCAAATTTATTTTTGTGTAACTATGTGTTGTGATTACTGTCATTTTAAAATTGTGTCCTTTTGTTTAATGTTGTATTCTCATACAGTAGGCATTTTGTTGATATGAAAAACGTTTACAAAATCTCACTAGTGATATAGACCAGGACAGTAATATTACAATAATATAAACCAAAATCATAACATTAAAGAATTAAAACGGCTTCTGAAATGGAATTTTTTGCCGAAATTAATTAGCGGGGGGCGGGGCGTCTATTACAGACCAGAGTCAGAGAGTACATGAATGAAAAAAGCTATTTATAATTTCTGGATGTAAAAAAAGTTATAAATTAAATTTTACGTCTTATTCAGCTCGTTCTTATATATCCTTATATTTGCAGAGATTTCAGCTTTTGTAAATCTTTAGCACATACAGTAGGTATTAAGTCTCCGGTATATACTTAAGCTTTTCTAAGATATGAATGGATCAGAGGCGTCTGAGTAGAAACTATGACTAGTTGAGTATTTATTTGTAGACAATTTATTTAAAGGTCTTTTTCATTATTTTTGTAAGGGAATCACGTTTTTTTAATTTTTACAATTCTTTTTTACAGAATTCAAATTGAAAAAGATGTGGAAATCACCTAATGGCACTATCCGAAACATCTTAGGTGGCACTGTGTTCAGAGAGGCTATCATATGTAAAAATATACCAAAGCTTGTACCAGGTATTAAGGAAGTTTTTACACGAAAATTTATGGCTCTCGTACAGTAGCAGGAACTTTTTGCTCGATCATATCGCTACAATGGAATGAAAAAGCCATGAAAAACATACCTTTTAATATACAATGTGCCATTGTTGTATTGTACTCAATGATTGCTCCTAATACTTGCGAATATAATTGCGTGACGCAAAAGCGGCGAATACCCTTCGATATGATGTGAATTTGTATGCACTTAGAATTATGCACTTGTACAGGGTCTCCAGAGAAAAAAAGCGGTCTTAGTCAATGATAAACATCATGTTTTTACTAACCCATAAAATCAAGTATAGACAATATACTTTTTTTATTGAAAATAACAGTTTTTATCATCTACAAAAGTCTTTCGTCCAAAAGTTTATGTGTTTTCTGTGTTGGTAGTGTTAGCTGTCTTCAAATGTGTTGGGTGCGTGATGTGTATGCGTGTTTAATCATTTAAAGCTTGTTAGTTTACATTCATTTTGTCACGACTTTTTATCTTTGTAGGATGGACTAAACCAATTATCATTGGACGTCATGCTCATGCTGACCAGGTAACCATTATCTATAGACCCTTTAAGTGGCAGTTTGAAGGGAGCCCAAATAATTTCCCCCTCCCTTTTTAAGCTTACAGCAACCTCGATAGTAGACTAGATTTCTAGTCTATATTTTTTTTAGTCTGACTCAAATTTTTTTCGTAACACGAGAACAGACGCGCAAAGAAGAAAAATAACGGCGGAGGAGAGACCCTTACGGGAAAAAAAAGATTTTCTTTTCTGTCAGGAAAATGCCGTGCTAGACTAGTTTTCGATAGTCACGTATAAGGGGCCGTTCTTGTGAGTGCCCATAGCCCCATTAAAAAAATGAAAGCACTGTATCTACCTACTACCACCGTAGCTACTGCTTAATACGCATCTTGATAAGATATGATATGACTTTTTGATAAAAAAGGGCTTTTTTGCAATTTTTTCTTCAAAATGTCACGGATTTTTGAATCTGATCAGTAGTGTTTTTTATTCAATACACTTCTCTGCCATATACCGGTAGTAATGCGGTTTACTCCGTAACTTTAAGAGGAAGTGTTTATTCGCTACTAAAGTGATAGACTGCAAATTAGCTTGAAACTTGTATAGCAACATCTCAAGTTCATGTGAATTGGCGTTCTCGAGCAAATATCTTAAGGAAGAAATTTTTGCGGATAAGTGTCCGAAAAATGGCTTATTTTCGAAAGTCATTTTTGCAGATGTCTACGATCCTTCGAAATTTACAGAAAAAAGTTTTGCGGATTTAAAAAATTCCTTAATCTCTTTTGAGCAAATTCAAGAGTATAAAGTCAGGGACTACAAAGAGGTGCATGACAACATTATCTCGAAATTTGCGGAATAGATTTTGGTGAATGAAAGATTTCCCGATTTTTTTGCGAATTTATGTTTGCGGATTTGAAGCAAAGAAATATATTCCGCAAATATTTCTTCCGTCAAGATAAGCATGTAAGTTTATTTATAAGAGTAATCACTTTTAAGCGGTCGTTTCACAAATTATGTCTCAGTAATATTGTAAATTGATCAGCATTCTTTGTTCTTTAAATTATTGTTTAGTACAAAGCAACAGACTTCGTAGTGCCCGAGGCTGGAAAACTTGAAATAAAATTTACACCATATGACTCGGCCAAAGAAGCTATTGAGCATGTTGTTCATGGTTTTGATGGAGCTGGTGTTGCCATGGCAATGTACAATACTGATAAAGTAAGACTTTCTTTAAATAATACTTAAAAAAACATCATTTCATTAGAAAACTATCATAAGCTCTTCAGTGTGGGCACCACAGGGTTCAGACAGACCCTGGAAAACCTGGAAAAATTTTTTTTTTAAATCTCAGGGAAACCCAGAGAAAAATTTTTTTTTTCATCAAACGGAATTTTTTGTCAAGTTTGACTCTTCTTTGACCAAGTATTAAAAATCTGCATATATATTAGATCATTTGATGAGTGAATTATTTGTTACAGTAATTATTTGTTTTCTATTAGTGTTTTCTTGGATTTCTTCAAATTATAAAATAGAAGTCTCTAAAAGGCAAAGAAGAATTCTTTCCGACAATTTTTCCCACAATTACATTTTTTGTTACCATTAACAAACGTTATTAGCATTCTACTCAGGGAAAAAGTGCCTAAATCAGGGTATTTTTCAGGGAAAAATGCCTTGAAAATGAACGAAAATTCAGGGAAATTTTTGTGTGAGCCTTGTCTGAACCCTGCACCATCTTCAGTATAATGTGACAGGCTATGGGAAAAGGGAGCTTAGACATTTTTACCGTGATCATACAGTACTCCACCCGCTGGCAAAATCACTAAAAACGTCTGCGGAGGAGGTCATTTCTATTTAAGTGACACGCAATTTGCTAGAAATGCACTCCTCCACAGACGTTTTTTCCAAGATTTTGAGAGGTAAGCAAGTAAATTATGGTTATGGTTAGACCGTCACATACACTGAGGGTGGTGTTCGCACCGAAGAGCTTTTTCTAGTAGTAACTTGATAAAATAAGAGTATGGCGTTTGTTTTTACATATTGTATTTCAAATTTGGTTATCTCTATGTCTCATTTGTGTATCTGTGAAAATTACCAGCCACTCTTTATGATTTTCCGCAGACACTTCTAGAGAGCAGGTCCCCCCAGTTCAAAAGAACTTAAGTTAGCCTAGAAACAGTATAATCTTCATAGAATCTTTCTTGTTATAGTCAATTCGAGAGTTCGCCTACAGTTCTTTCAACTGCGCTTTGGAAAAGAAGTACCCGTTGTATATGAGCACAAAGAACACAATCTTGAAAAAATATGATGGGCGATTCAAAGATATTTTCCAAGAGATTTTTGACAAAGAATATACGGAAAAATTTAAAGCTGCTGGTATCTGGTATGTACTTTCAATAGTTTGGGTTGAGAATTTTGGATTTTTGCGGATTTTAAAGAAGGGATATTTGCTGATTTTTTATAAAAAGGGGGAGAAGTACTTAGGTTTTGAAAGAGGGAGATTGATACTTGAACAATGAAAAGTTTTTAAATATTTTTAAACACAAGATGACAAAGTAATGGCTAAATTTTGAGTTCCATAAATAACAATGTGCCAATGCGAAATCTATCAAAAACAATTTTTCGACATGTTTAATTAACAATTTTGATTGCTGGTTAAAACGCAAATTCTAATTATTTTGACATGCTGTTTTTTAAATGTGATCTTTTGCGGGTTTACCACTATAATTTAAAAAGGGGTAGTGGATAGATTACGATTACGATTTATGCTTTAATATTGTGTTGAATCAATATACCTAGTAAAATTTATGATTTTCTTTGAGTTACATATTTACATATTACATATTTTTTGTCCACATTTCACCTCAGTGTCATCAGTATGTTAGTAACAAAATGTACAAGTTGAAGTTGACTCAAAATGAAGATTCTCTTTTATCGAAATATGATCGATGGCGTTGACATGGCTTGTTCTTAGTAATCTCGGATGTTCATGTTCGACTCCCAATTTGCAAAACCACCAAAAACGTCTGCAGAGGAGTGTATTTCTATTGAAGCGGCACGTAAATCGCGTGTTACTACAATAGACATCACCTCCTCTACAGGCCTTTTTCATGATTATGCCGTCTGGGAAGGCTTATTATTGATGACAGTTCTGTAGTATTCAAGGATCAGTAATATTAGACTATCAATATTTTCTCTAGGTATGAACATCGTCTTATCGATGACATGGTAGCGTTTGCATTAAAAAGTTCAGGTGGTTTTGTTTGGGCTTGCAAGAACTATGACGGAGATGTCCAGTCGGATATTGTCGCACAAGGTAGCTCTTTTGTTTATGTTTTAGTGCGAAATTTGAAGGGCTTCATTGCTATAGTTAACCTTGTTTAAAGGGAATTAACAATCCGTTAAAATATTGTTAACCTTGGATCTCAATTCCACTAAACGTTACAGAAAATTTTGTTAGGAATCCAAACATGAACCAATTTCGTTATATTTTCGTATTTAAATATTCCACTGAGAGTATAGACAAAGCATAACTTTAACCATCCAGAAATGAAAATTGGGATTAACTGGTGATTCTATAAGGCTTGACCTCTTGGCGTCTTCAGGAAAACAGTGTCCCTACTAGTTACTGCCCTGATGTAAACTTGAATCCGCTATTAGCTGCTTAAGATATGGATTATAACCAATTTTTCTTTTTTTCTTTTTAAGGTTATGGTTCGCTAGGTATGATGGCTAGCGTATTGATGTGTCCAGATGGAAAGACAATTGAAGCAGAGGCAGCTCATGGGACAGTGACCAGACATTACCGTCTTTTTCAAAAAGGAGAACAAACTTCCACCAATCCTGTCGGTAAGTATCAAAGTACAATTTGTGACGATCTATGGAAAAAAGGGGCTTCGTCACTTTTACTGCGATCATACTCCACCCGCTGGCAAAACTACTAAAAAGCGTCTGCGGAGGAGGTCATTTCTATTTAAGCAACACGGAAGACATTTTTTCATAATTTTGAGAGGTAGACAAGTAAATTATAATTGACTTTATATCCTTTTCCCATAGACCGTAAAGTAAGTAAATATTTGACAACAATAAAAAATTCTTTCAACGGCAGATATAAACTTTTAAGTTGTTGGAAAATGTTGAAAGTTAGATTTTGATAATTTATTTGTTAACCAAGGAATGGTTATATAGCTCCTAGGGCCGTACTCACGAGTCCGCAATAAACGCCCTGGGGCATTTATTAATTTCAGAGAAATATTTCACCCAATACTTGTTTATTCCAACAACTCCGTAATAGATTTGAAACATTTTCCATCCACCCCTTTTTGTAAGGGACATTTTTAGAAAAATTCTACCGCACTATGATAAAGATGAACAAATGAGTGGTTACCTAAGATTTAACTTTCTGGTAATTGACTTATTCCAACCCGTCTCAACACCCTCGTTAAAGCTACTGTTAGAATTACTGCGAAAGTTTTGAAAATTCAGAGAAAAACTTCTTCCCACCCCGCTTATTGAACCACCTCCCGTAATTTTGGAGCGAACCTCTAACAACCACAATTCTAAATTCGAGAGTACCTAGAAAAACATTTTTCCTAAATTTTCATATCAAATGGTTTAGATATTAACACTTGAAGGGTTAGGTAGAGCTCAAAATTTTTTACTTTATCTAAAAAAGGCCTTGTTTTTTATTGAATCAGACGAGTTTAGCGTTAATATCACCAAAATCTAGAACACGTCGTAAACAAAAAACCCATTGACAGGTTCGAGTCACTTGCTTTTCAAAGTATATTAGTTTTGTCACACTGATCGTTTACTTTTACAGCCAGTATATTTGCATGGACTCGAGGATTTATGCACCGTGGCAAAATAGACGGTAGGTAGCACAGCGTGAAATTCTACCGAATACGATCAGCTGTACATGGACTAATTTCTTCCTTATATGGAAAAAATTAGTCCGTATACGGTAATATACGGGACCCGTATTCGGACGTATTTCACGTCTTCTTTGTTTTCCGCTTTTCGTTGTTACTATTAATGATGTAAGGTAGATTTTACTGTCGAGAATTTATTTTTGTGGATACAGGTGGGTTCATGATTTAGTCGTTACGGCACTGAACTCAATTTTTTAAATCCGTTGCATTCATGCAACGGACAAATTTCTTGAATTAATCCATTCCACTCTAAGCCGTGAAATATCTCATGACAAATAGTACAATTTTTGATGATTAGTCGGGTTTCCTGTCCGAGAAAGACGAGAAAGATCAGTGTTCTCAATGTTGATGTTCATTTATTTTATCATTTTCTTTCCAGGAAACGAAAGGCTGCAGAAATATGCACAATTTCTAGAAGAGGCTTGTATAGAAGTTATTGAGAATGGTTGTATGACTAAAGATCTGGCTATTTGTGTCAAAGGAGGAGCGGACAAGTAAGTTTGGGGGCTCTTTTTCATAACTTTCCGCTTCGAAAAAAATTCCAACAACTTTGTATTTCCTGCGCATGCTCATTTGACAATTCTTGGAGAATTTCGTCGCGATTGAGTATCAGAGCACTTGAAAGAGAGAAACTAGTTAACTCTGGTATGGGAAGAAAGCTTATTTTAGGTTAATCGGACGAGTTCCAAGCATTCAGGAGTTATAGGCCTTCAAATCTGAGCGTATAGGTCAAATCTGAGCGTATATATACGTTATCCGCGCGGTAAGGGTTAGTATTGTTTAGGCTACTTCTCGTTACTTGTTTTTTTTTTTAATTCAATGTGGTTTAGATCCCTTAGAAGAAGTTTATATTTTATGATCAATTAATTGTAACTTAACGTTACGAAATTAAGCTCCCGTGAAATCTACTTTTTATGTGAAAGTGACATTCCAGTAAAATTTAAAAATGAGGCACAGCTTCCCTAAACCCAGCGTGCAAATTTAGTTAAAATACAATGTGGGTAAGTGTTTTTTATTTAAATAGATGGGTTTTTTCGTGGATTTTTCCACTGGTAAATTGAAATTCTGAGTAATTGATTTCGTTTGAATAAGATATAATCTGCAACGATGATGATTGGGAGGAAAATACACCTTCGATGATTGTTCATTGATAACGTTGTCCTGGTTTTGTTTAACAGCTATTTCCGGTAAAAACTAATTGGCATCAATTCAACGAACCTTTATTACCCTAATACATATAAAATGTAGTCATCAAGAGTGAAATATAAGTTTCCAACTTATTCCTTTATTTTTTATTTAGGGTGACAAAAGAGGACTATGTCAACAGCCACGATTATCTTACCGCTGTGCGAAGTGCATTGAAGATTAAACTCGAAGCAGCCCAAGTTTGAATTCAATAACGATGTTTTAGGGAATAAACGTATGACGTATTTTATAGGGAAAAACTTTGTTGGCGAAATTATTTTTAATTTAGTGGTAGTCAGTCCATGAATACTTTCTTGACGGGGCATTCGTTTGCCACTTGCCCTGTATTGTACCGAGAATCGGCCAGGAAAAATTAAACTCAATATCAAAACCAAAATCAACTTTGTTACGGGCCACGTGTGTCAGGAGAAGAAAAATAACAAAAAAGTAAATGCGACGTTGTATTGGGAAAGGAGACCATAATTCAGTTGCTTACCTCTCAAAATCCTGAAAAAACGTCTGGAGGAGGCCATTTCTATTCTAAATAGAAATACACTCCGCCACAGACGTTTTTTGGTGAATTTGCAAGCTAGCGGAGTATAATCGTTGTAAAAATTGTTCGAGCCCCTTTTCCCGTAGGTCGTCATAAATAATAACAAGCTATTTAGTAACAAGTTATTTTGCTGTCCTGTCCTTGTACCACACAGGTCAAGTGGATACTTGCCTTAATATTTCAAAAAAGAGATTTTTATTTTGATTATTTCCCATTAAGATAGTTTCGACATTTTAATTTTTTTTAATTTTTATGACTTTATATGTAATCAGAGTTCTAGGTCAGTTAACATTAAGATAGTTTCGACATTTTAATTTTTTTTAATTTTTATGACTTTATATGTAATCAGAGTTCTAGGTCAGTTAACAGAAGATTATGATGATATTAGTCTCGTTCGGTTATATTTTTTCGCTAAAGTTTTTCCCTATAGTAGAATTGAATTACTGTTTGAATTAGTAGATTATTCAGAAAAATTTTTGATGTGGATTTTATTTTGCCTTAGAAGAATTTCTTTAAACTTAGCGTGGACTTATGTGGCGCAAACTAAACTTAAATCAGGCAGGTCCCCCCCTCCTCCCTAGTGTGAGTTGAATCGTTTTTAGATTTTTCATATTCAGGATTTAATTTGCCTCAGCTTATAAGTACAAATTTCATGATTTCAAAGCTTTTGCGCTAAAGTTTCTCCATACGAAAATTTCTCTTGAGGAGTAATATAGAAATTATTAGGATATTTTTGGTGTAGTAATTTAGTGTTTTCTCTTTGAAAGAATTATAGATATTTTTTTGAAATAAAATGAAAGCAAATGTTTAATATTTTTTCTTTTTGCATGATAAATAGGTTACAATTCTCACCTTGGGTTCAATAATTGAGCATAATTAAGCAAATGATTATGATACACATTTGAAATTTTGAAAGTATCTTCCCAATAAGATTTTATTAAAAGTCAAAAAGTTTCAAGTTCGTAGAATTTTTGCTTTGGAAATATTTTCCCTGGAAAAAGACTGCTGGCCTCCTCCCAAAACAGTACAGGTAGGGTTCAGGACTTTGCACCAAAATGCAGGAAATATTTCTCATTTATGACACTGATATCTCATCTGTCATATCCACTGACTGGTGATTTTGTCAGAATTATGTCAAGAGAATTCATCAAAGCACCCAAACTAAAACAGGAAAAACTCAACTTTTTCTATGTCGTTTTTATTGACCATTTTACGACGAGCTACATATTTTGAGAAGCACCTTGTAGATATCAGTCATCAAATTTGACTTGATACGGATGCAAAAATTATTGTATAATGATCAAATTTCAGTTCAGAGACAAAGTGGAACATCGAACAATGAGCCAATTCAAAGTACCAGGTTATATCCATCTCATGGAAATACCCCTCATGTGGATCGCTGCATCACAATACTTACAATCAAACAAATAAGCCATTTCATAGTCAAAGTTGATAACTATAAGTGAATTCCTACCGGCATCGCTCTATGTTGAAGTGCACCCCCAAAAAAATGTGTTCATTGCTTCATGGGTATACCAATGAGGCTGGTGAAAAAAAAACTTAAGTGAAAATACAGTAGACTCTCTATAACTCGAACGCTCAAGGGGAAAAAAAAACCGTTCGAGTTGTGGAGAGTTCGAATTATAGAGAGCATTTTGGCCTAAATGTTAGCTGAAGGGACCAAGTGAAACAATTCGAATTGTAGAGAGTTCGAGTTATAGGAAGTCGAGTTATAGAGAGTCTACTGTATATGATTTCCCGGCTTTTTCTACATTTTAATTTGGTCTCTTGGCCACGCCTGAAAATCAGCCATATTGAATTCATTTAATTTTTCAAAAAAAAATTTTTTGCAGTTCAGTTTCAATCCACTTTGTAAGTTTCCATGTCAAATTTCAAGTCATGTGGTCAATTAGTTCTCACTTTAATTACCGTCAATACCAATTTTTCAGTGGCCCTCATCAATTATTGAGTGAAAAAAATATACCTAATCTAGTGTTTTCTGAAAGAGTTAAGGTAGGAAAGTAAATGAACAAAGTTTGATTCAATTTGAACTTAAGCATAACATTTTTTATGGGGGGGGGGGGGGGGGGGGGGTTTGGG
>JAUBWS010050289.1:0-18315 GCA_032270445.1 Darlingtonia californica
GTAGAAGACAACAAATTAGAAGACAAGTTTATCAAAATCACTAACAATATAGATATGCACCTATCTAAAGAAGAAATCATACCATTACTAAAAATCAAAGAGAAAGGGGCCACAGGCAGGTTTTGGAATCGCAATTGATCTAAATAAGTTAAAGCAATTAAATTTGGCAGGCTTATAGCTTGCTGTAGAATCTACAACTTCATGTAGAGAAAATTCAAAAGGGATGCCATTATGCTGTGAAGTCATCATATATGTTAAAAAATGCTGTAATTTAAGGACTTTCGAGTACTTTCTTGAAATAAGGTTAAAAAATTTTTAAATTCTGTTTTGATTTTCTTTAAAATAAAGGATTGAAATTTTACATAATTGCCGGTTTTTAATACAAATATAAATATTTTTGGTGCAACATTGCCCTTAAAATGATCACATACAGTCATCTGTATTGAAAAATATGCGAAAAATATGCGTTAGGTCGACCTGTACATGAACCGTTTAATCTGCTTATGTAATTTAGACACCTTTTAGAATTTTTACTTAAAATTTGTAGATTTTCCAGTATATATATAAGCGTAAATGACTTTTCTTAGACGAATCAAAACTGCACAATTAATGTCATCGAAATATACACTTTAGATGATAATTTACCATGAGCAATACTTTTGAAAGAAATATTTCCCTTTCAGAGGACTTACAAAGCGAAGAAATGCTGTAAATTCAGCAGAGTCAAAAAAAAACCTCGTTTTCGTTCAATTTTTCGACATTATGACATCATATGACTTGGAATTGACAAAATCTTAAATTCTAGGTCAGATATACCGATAGTCTAAACTTTTGCAAATCTTTAGTTCGATATCAAATGTTCCGGAATATATCATAGAAATAAGGATTTACGGATTTACACTTAGATTCTATAAGCAAATTTTTTGAAAATTTCACTTCCTTCTGTCCATAACTTCAGACATACTTGTCATTATGACTTCAATGTTGGCAGCCGACTCAGTTTCATAGATTCAGACATGAAAAAATGCAATTCAACCCTAACGTAAGCCCTTTCCCCAATTTGGGTTCTGAAAATCATTAATTGTCAATAAATTTTTACTTAAAATTTGTAGATTTTCCAGTATAAAAGTCTAATGACATCATAATTTACCATATTCAATAATTTTGTAAGAAATAATTCGGTTTCAGCGGACTTACAAAGCGAAGAAATCATGTAAATTCACCAGAATTTAAAATATAGCCTCGTTTTCGTTCCATTTTTCGACCATATGACGTCATATGACTTTGAATTGACAAAATCTTAAATTCTAGATCAGATATATACCGATGCTCTAAATCTATGAAAAATTTTAAGTCGATATCAAATGGTCCGGCTTGAATATATAATATAAATCAGGATTTTCGGATTTGGAATTGGATTACTTCAGCAAATTTTCGGAAATATTGCACTTCCTTCTGTCCATAATTCGAGAAATACTTGTCGTAATGACAGAATGAAAGAATGCAATCGAACCCAAACGTAAGCCCTTTCAATAATTCAGATTCTGAAAATCATTAATTCTCAATAAATCTTTACTTAAGATTAGTGAGATTTTCCAGTATAAAAGCCTAATGACTTTTCTTAGACGAATCAAAACTGCCCAAATGTCATCGAACTAGATACTTTACATGATATTTGACCATAAGCAATACTTTTGAAGGAAATTATTTGGGTTCAGTGGATTTACGAAACGGAGAAATGGTGTAAATTCACCAAAATCCAAAAAATAGCCTCGTTTTCGTTCGATTTTTCGACATTATGACATCATATGACTTGGAATTGACAAAATCTTCAAGTCTAGATCAGATACACCGATGGTCTAATTTTATGGAAGTTTTTAGGTCGATATTCCGGCTTAAATATATCATAGAAATCAGGATATTCGGATTTGAACTTTGATTACTTCAGAAAATATTTGGAAAAATTTCACTTCTTTCTGTCCATATACCCGAGAAATACTTGTCATTATGACTTCAATGCTGGCAGCTGACTCCGTTTCATCGATTCAGACATTAAAGATTCTGGTTTCGGATTCTGAAAATCATGAATTCTCAATAACCTTGAAATAAAATTTGTAGATTTTTGTAGATTTGTAGATTTGTAGATTTGTAGATTTGATAAGATTTGTAGATTTTTCAGCATAAAGGCCTAATGACTTTCCTTTTTCTCTGTGTCTTTTGAAAAATCTTTGAATACTGAAATTTCTTTGTTGAAAAATCTAAAAAGTATCTGTCGACTTAAGGCAATGAATTAAAGCACGGTTCGATAAAACTAGTAAAATTTTGGAAGAGACTTTTGCAAACTCTTACAGTACTAAAATTTGTTTTGTTAAGAAATTTAGAAAGTGACTGTCGACTTAATGCAGTGAATAATAGCACGATCCGATATAAATGGTAAAATCATGGGAAGTGACTTTTGCTATTCTTAACAACACTGATTTTTTTTTTTAGAAAATTAAGAAATTATCTGTCGACTTAAGGCAATGCAGTAAAGCACGGTTCTATATAAATATAAAAATCATGGAAGTGACTTACAAAATTCTTACAGAACTGAAATTTCTTTGTTGGATAATTTAAAAAGTATCTGTCGACTTAAGGCAGTGAATTAGAGCGTGGTTCTAGTAGTATAATAATGGCTTTTGCAAATCCTTACAAATCTGAAACTTCTTTGTTAGGAAATTTAGAAAGTGTCTGTCGAATCAAGGCATTGAATAAAAGCACGGTCTTACATAAAAGAAAAAATTATGGAAGTGACATTTGCAAGCTCTTACTCTTAAGGCAGTGCATTGAAGCACGGTCCTATATAAAGTCCTTCGGGGCTGGGCAGAAAACCTTTAAGACTGGTAAAAACCTTCAACTGATGACCTCATAGAATGGTTGACAAATTATTACCAAAAAGTTGATATTTTAGATGTGCCTTACAATTTCCTTAATACCTAAACAATTAAAAAGGCCTTTTAAAAGAAAATGTCTGTAGAAAACTCTACCCTGAGCATTACACTTTGCTCAAAGACTTAACCTACAGTATACCTTCAAAAGAAGGCCCATATACTAGCATAAAATAGCGTTATGGCATTATCTTATGTCATATTTGACATTTGACACATGATCCTGTGTCCTGCTGAGTATACACATACAACACAAAAGTTTTTCTTTGAGAAAACAAAACAAATTCTTTCATCACTGAAATTTCTTTGTTGGGAAATTTGAAAAGTATCTGTCGACTTAAGGCAGTAAAATAAAGCACAGTCCTATATAAAAGGAAAAATCATGGAAAATGACTTTTGCAGATCCATACAGAACTAAAAGCTTCTTTGTTGGGAAATTTAAAAAGTATCTGTCGACGTAAGGCAGTGAATTGATGTATAGCCATATATAAATAGAAAAATTATAAGTGACTTTTGCAAACCCTTACAGTACTGAAATATTTTTTGTTAGAAAATTTAGAAAATATCTGTGGACTTAAGGCAGTGCATTAAAGCATGGTTTTATACAACTAGTAAAATCATGGAAAGCGACTTTTGCAAATTCTTTCAGCACTAAATGTTTTCGTTATTAAAGTCATAAAGTATCTATTGACTTGAAGGTCCTATATAAGCCGAAAAGTCATGGAAACTGACTTTTATAAATTCTTAAATCTGCAAGAACTTGCAAAAGTCAGTTTCTATGATTTTTCTATTTATATAGGAACTTGCTTTGACTCAGTGCCTTTAGTCGACAGATACTTTTTAGATTTTCTAATGAAAAAATTAAGTGCTGTAAAAATTAGAGAAGGGTAATTCCATGTGATTTCAAAATAGTCATGCCATCCAGCATCTCAGATTTTGCATATTAATTTTGGTATGCAAGCTTTGCTTGTATCATTGAGAGATGCTTACATACCAAAGTCACTCTTGAGATGTAGATATCTGGTCGTCTTTGGCCCTTCAGTTTGAATATTTTTCTCTTTTATTTATTTTCTGATTTAGAAACCTGGAGAATCAAATTTTCTGAGGGCTGAGACCCTTGAGGAAGCTATGACCCATTTCTTAATTAAAAATTCTAAATTAAAGTCATGAAGGTGAGATTTTAAAAATTTGAGATCGCTTCAACTGGAAGATATCACAAATTGCAATCAAAGAAATTTTCAATTCAGTGGAAGTGAACTTAACTGAAGTTTTTAGCAGTGTGAAGAAAAGATATATAGCACTTTTTTTCATTGTGCCCAAATCAAAGGTATACCATTTAGACGGTAAAAAAATTGGAGGTGGGTTGTCCAGGAGGGTGGCAGTACTCCATTTAGGGGGCTTTCAGGGTAGATTGAAGCGCTGTCAATGATATACCCCCTTTGAAAGCCAAATTTTGAAGGTTTATATATGAGAAATTTTACTGGTCTATCTGATAGAACCTAGAAGAAAGTAGACATAAAAGTAAGGACACTAGTAAAATTTAGACCACTCTGTATTGGGATATGCACATTAACCTTACATTAGGCCCACAGACTTAAGAAAAATTATCTCCTAAACAAAAAATCTTAAGAACTTGAAACTTTTTGGCTTTTAATAAAATTTTGTTAGAAAGATTGTCACAAAATGTCAAACAATAACATATCCTGTTTATTTGCATAATTAAACTCAACTATTGGTCCCAATGTAAGAATTGTAACCTTTTTATTTGTAAATGCAGCAAAATTTGGACAAGTCCTGACTTTTGATAGACAAAAGATATTAACATGACACTTTATGACAATAGTTAGAGATAACAAAAAAAATTAGCTGACATCATCAGTTTTGTATGTGGTGAAGCGCTGTTAATACGGCGCGCAAAATTCTAGAAAAAATTATTTGGCACACTATAACTGTTTGGGATTTGATTTTTTTTTCTCCATTTTTTGCATACTGTAGCGGAAAGAAAATACAGCTACTATTATTTTACTCATCATGTCAGCTATGCTATAACACGTACATAGGAGTCAAAAATCTGATGTTTCAAGGCTGCTATAGTATATCATTTTTTAGTAAAAAAGGATTGACTGGGATTCGAACCCATACAAACATTCCACCACTAGATAGTCACATCAATCCATAGAATCATTTTGTCCTGATTCTTGTAAAATCACAAAGACAAGGGTGGCCAATCTCAAATCAGAAATTTTTTATCTGTAAGGACCAACTTGAAAGTTTTTGTGGAATTTTCAGTAATCTTTAAATATATTTGTGCTCAATTTAGTTCCTGCAATATTGGAGGAACTCTAAGGGATCTATTGCCAAAACAAAGGCAATTAATAAATTCTCAACAACTTCTGTTTTATTGGTCAATAAGATAGAAGTACTTTCTTAATTTCCTTTTTCCCTCGTCATCCTACACATTCATTTCTTGTTTAGCTAAAAGATGGATTTGAAATAAACTGTGATTGAAAGAGTGCTATTTCGACAAAATTTTGCACACTTTGAATGTGAAATAGTTTTAACAATAGTTTTTCAAATCCCTACAAATTACATTGAACCCCAAAAATGGTGACAGATGAAATTTTGGCCAAAATATTTGTAAATATGTTTTGTAAATCTTGACGAATATTACATTTTGATTTTACTTCTTTAGATAGGAATATTAACAACAGAACAAAGTAAGTCAGGAATTAAAAATTTATAAACCGTGACAAACTTTCAGATTTAAAATTTACAAATTAAAGGAAAGAAATGGAAGCGAGCCAAAGGTAACTGAGGAAAGCCAGTACAAAGCAGAATCGCCACACAGGCAGCAGGACATTAGAAAACCTTGAAATTACTATAGCAAAAGTCAATAATTTTATATGTTATAGAATTTCAGTTACATGGAAAAGGAGTAGATTTTCATCAAAATATTTGATAAGAAAAAGAAAGATGGGAAAAGAAAAAACTATTTTTGTCAGAGGAAAGGAAAGGAAAGGAAAGGAAAAGACAATTTAGATTTTCCTTCGCAACTAAAAAACCCTATATATATATACAAATAAATTTGAAAAAACGATAAAAAATTACCCAGTAAGCACACCGACGTCGGTTCGACGGTCGTTTTATGGTTGCTTTTGAAACGTCGTTTCGACGTCGGATTGCGACGTCGTTCCGACGACCAATTCCGACCGAAACCGACCAAAACCGACGTCGATCCGACGTTGTATAACCGTCAAACGACCAAAGCCGACGTCGATCCGACGTTGCTTGACCGTCAAACGACCATCTCTTAAATACATTATATGGGCAGCCTAAAAGGTATCAATTTTTGTTTTTTGCCAAAACCTCCTCTTCTGTTTATTTCAACCGATTTTAATGAACAAAATGGGAAATGGAAAGCAAGAAAATCTTAAATCTAGTTTACACGTTTTTTTATAATCACCTGCTTTAGAAAATCCTTTTTTTTTTTAAAGCACAGATAATTGAGGCTCAATATGCTTAAGATTTTTTCAATTTGAGACTCAAATCATGCTACTTTTCAAAACTTCTAAAACCTCTAAAGCATTTTTGCTTTGTGTAATTACTTTAGCTTCCTACTGCTTATATTGAGCCATCATTTCTTTAAAAACATTACTTTTTCTTTTCCCGTGCACTTATGAAATGACGAATATGTTCGGAGCTTCAAGGTATGCTTTAGCATTATGCTTATTTCCAGAGAAATTTGAGCTTAAATATGCTTACAAGCGTTATGCTTATAAAAAAGTGAGTGTATACGTTTCTCGAATTCATTTTTGTGCAGTCATGACTCGTTTTCATGCCTTTTGTCAACGGCAACAGCATAAAATTGCATGTTGTTGAAACTGTTTCAGTAATTATCTTCATTTTCTTCAAAGGCAGTTAAAAACTAACATACATCTCTTGGGACCACGACATGAAAGCGAGCTGGGAATGTACAAAAGTAAATTCGAGAAAAATCTATTTGAATGCAGTAATACTTTATAGAGTGTTCGGGATTTATAATTGCGAAGACTTTTGGAACAATTTGTAAAATAAACTTACAATTAAAAACTTATAATTTCTTTAAAAACCCATAAACTAAAAATAAAGATGGTTGTCCCAATAATCGTGCAAAAAACGAAAATTCACTTTGCTGTTCATGATGTAGCTCACAACAACGCGCTACACAAACAACCACAATTTTAAATGTAACTTAAATATAAATTGATCGAAACACCATTATTCTGGATTAGCCCTAAATTAGAAAATGTAGAACATAAAAACTGCGGTTTTGTTTAATGATGATCCAAAGGTTAATGAAACAAACAGATTTTCCCTTAATCTAACTAATTAACAATCACAAATTAATTTTCTAATAGATAGAGGAAACCATCTTATTATATAAATTATATTAGCGTTCGTCCTCATCACCGTCCCCTTCGTCTGATGATGGGTCGTCTGATGGTCGTATCGCATATCGCAACCTCGTCCTCTTGCCTTTTTTGCCGCCCACCTGCTCCTGCACGGTCCGGGGCGTATTTCAAAATCTTGCTGACTGAAGCCCTGACCGAGCTGTCAGTGCTCGATTTGAATAATTTTTTTGCAGCTTCTATAACAAAAATATGTAAAACGTGAAGATTCATTTTCTTTAACCCTTAGACCCCGAAGGACGCGAATTGGCGTCCAAAATACCACTATGTCTTTAGAAGCCCATAACTTTAAACAATTCAGAATTGGCCCAAACACCTGGCAACTTTTTTAAAGAAAATAAAAGGAGCTTTCTTTTGATACCAAGCTTTACCAATTTATCTCATTCCAGTGCTCAGAAATTCAAATGGAAAGTTAGAAAGTTGTAAGAAAAACCTTGCAAATTTCTCACTTTCTTAAAAAACACAGCGTAGTCAAAGGGTTAAACTTCATTATCTTATAAAAATCAGAAAACACTTCACAATTCTACAGATAAACACTTTAGATACGATGTATGAATTTTGCATTAAGTCTGCGTTAATATTGTCAAGTTTTTGTAAAGTCAACTTACTTAGGATAGCTTTGTAAGTATTTGTTGCAGCAAATAATTCTTTCCTTTCGATGTTCCGTTTTACAGACCCATTCAAATTGAACCGCGATTGGAGAGCAGGCTCCATTATTCTAAAAACCAGTAAAGGAATTTTACTATGATTATTTTTACTTGAGAAATATTAATGTATTAATTTCAATTTTTGTTGTTGATTAGATCCATTTCCATGCTGATCTCCATTTCAAAGCCAAAATGATTTTCAATAATTGAGGCTTTCAAGTATATACCAGTCGAAAATTTTAATCTTTCAGTTACGTGTTTTCTCGCAAAAAAGTGTTAGATTTTATGAATGTTTTTAAAATCCTAAAGATACTAAAGAACTTACCGGCTAAGAATTTGGCGGATACACCATGACTCGTTGCGCCCGCCGATTCGTATCATTTCTTTCACCTATAATGAAATCATTATAAAACATTGGATAAATACTGAGGTTGAAATCTGCAAATGTAATAAGCCATTCAACTATAATGTTTGAACTGAGGAGGGGTGGCATGTGAAACAACGAAGCGAATAACTTCCGTAAAGAAGGATCATAACTTTTCAAAAACATTTCTGAATTTCAAATTTACTACACTTACTAGTTTTTTAAACTGTGCATCATCAAGGCTACGTTCAAAATTCGTGAACTCATCAACAGTTGTCATAGGAGGGGCGTCTAAGACAGTGGCTTCCTGATCTTTTGTGGAAATTGTCTGACCTTCCAGCAAGGAAATCCGCCTCAGCATTGTTTGCTGGTTTATCTTGATTTCGGTCAAGATGCTGAGGACGGATTTTTGGAACTCTTTAAAAGAAAAAGGAACAAAGGTTACATACTGATAATAATCGATCATTGCCTCTTAGATTTAAGTCATTATAAATGTCGACAATAAATATCAATAAATTTTAACAGTTATCAAAATCAACGTTATATCTTACTTGCATTAGACATCGGAAATAATACATCCACAGATTCAGCTAGTGATTTTTGCTGGCTAGCTCGAGGTAATGTGATACGACTGTTTCCCGGTAGGATATCGTCATAAGCACTGGAGACAGGCGATGGAGCTGTAAATTGCTTCATATTTGTAAACTCCGATATGTCTACAAGTATAACAAGATCAAAAATTCACACATATATATTTATATATCATATCAAACATTTCAATAGAAAAATTCCCAGTTGATTTTAAGACGTTTGAACCCTTTTGCCTCGGCAGCTCAGGATCGAACCTTGGATCGTTGCATTAGCAAGTAATCAGAAATATATATATTAACTGCACTCACCCTCGAAATTTGATACTGTCGATGAAGATCCACCTTCAAATAAATCAAAACGGTCTACATAGAAAAAGGGAAGTCGTTTTCCGAAGACAGTCGATCATTTGGTAATCATTCAGATCAACACTCAAAAATTAGCCTTAATTTTCCTGATTTTTCTAATGATTGTCTTGTAACTGTTTACTCAAAATGTTTTTAGTTTCCGTTGAAAAGGCAATAGGAAAAAAATTGCATCCAAAAATTTTTCTAAAATTTCACTTAAAGGAACTTATAAAATCACTTTTGCTCTTGATAAATATTTAAAAACATATAATTGACTGAGAAACTGCTTTAATTTCTTCTGCTAGGTCTGGAATTACTCATCATTTTATAGATTTCTAAAAGGATTCCTGATTTACCTATGCTTACTACTTTACTATCAGATAATTCTTTGCTTTACTCACCACTATTTAATTTCTTTGAATAATGCTTTTTCCCATCTGATCTGGAACTACAAAACGTACAAAAACAACACTTGATAAAAAAAGTTCTCGCTTGAATACTAGCCCACCTATCAAGTCGAATCTGAGGGTTTGTAAAAACAAAACGTTTAATAATAAAATAACGGACTATGAAAAAATTATAAACTTACGTTATTTGATTTTTGCCTGAAAATACAGGCATAAGCCTAGCTTTCGGCGTGGCAATGGGTGTCGACGATGAGTGTGATTTATCTGAAAAAGAAGTTTCGTTAACTTTCTTTTATTAGATGAAACTTTAAGAAAAAAATCTGCCAAGAAAGAAAGACCAAAACTATACTTTTTCTCTCAACACTGATATCAGCATTATATTCCTCTTCGGTGGTGACATCCTCGTTGGTAGTGATATCCCCCATCGCATCACAAGCTTCTTGATCCCCTAATGAAGGAAATCAACAAGCTGTAGCTGTTTTTTATTCCGAGTGCAATAAAAAAAAAATAATTGATGAAAGTCAAAATACCTTCATCCAATTTCAGCTTCAATAGCCTAAAACAATGCCAGTCTTTTTTTGGCTCCTCCCTCTCGTTAAACGACCTTTTCACATTCAAGTGTTTAGGGTAATACACCTTCGACCCTTTCACCCAATTGCTTGGAATCGTCATCTCAAACTCTTCAACACCTCCACCTACCTGTGTTTCCAACCAAACAGCCCTAGCAAAAGCCATTATTTTATGATTATTATTTGTAATATATCCTAAAATATCAATTAATGTATTTTGTAAACATAAAAAAAACTATCAATGATCGAATATTACATCATCTTATAAAACGTTCAGGGCTTAGATCTAACTTAAATATTCAAATCAAGAAGCATTGGAATCAGCAAAATTCCATCTTCTTCAGGAATGGAGACAAACTTTTTCAAAATATCACTGTTTGAGACTGAGTTAATTTTAAAGCCAGAGTTCTTGGGTAAAAACATATCTTTAGGAGTTTTGAGTCAATGGGTTGCTTTAAATATGCCAGTGATTTTGTAAACGAATACAATTTTACTTCAAGTTCTCCATTATTGCCAATCTTTAAAACCTCACCAATTTTGCCATTTTTTAACAGAAACCATGAATTTCTTCCACTTCTCACACTTGGTTGAATTTTTGTCTGAATGCTCTTTGATGTTACATTAAATTCACTTTCCTCAATTTCCTTCACTCTCTTACCAATTTGACTAAGTGGTTGGTGACTTTTTCGAACCATCTTCTTAATGCGATGCAAAAAGTTTTCAAAAGGAAAAACAGACAAGCTTCCTAGACCACATTGGTAATTTTCAACGTCTTGGTACAAATGGATCAGATTGTGAACATTGTAGCTGACAAATACATCACCATAAATATCAGGGCAGGTATTAACAAACCAAACTAGTAACTCCTTGGTATAACTGAACAACTCCATATGCTCTGCATCTTCTGGTTTAAAATACAGCATTACGGATATGGAAACTGACAGGCTTAAAAAATGATCATACAATTCTTTTGAGACAATCCCTTTGAGAACAGACATTCCAGTATACAAAAGAAATTGTTTAAACTCAGTAGCCTTCCATCGTTTAAGATGATTCAAAGATCTGGGCTGACGTGCAAATTCAGATGGAAGCTGATTTCTCAACTCGTCTAATCGAGATGAAATGATATTAAGCTGACCTTGTGATAACTTGCAGATTCTTGGGCCTCCCTGTAAAAAATGTAGCATTCTTTTAACAACACCCAAACAAACCAGGTGCATGTAATCCAGAGCAAATTTATCAATACATGGAATTCCATGATTGACAAGAATACTTCTAACATGTTGGTGGTCAGGGTAATTGCCTGCATTAAAGTCTGCATCAGTCCTTAATGGAGCATTGGTATCTTCAAATGTCATAGTGTTTCCATGTCTCTCACCTTTGACTATACATCGCTCACATGAATAATAGCCTGTATGGCCCTTGATACATTTCAAAAACTGACGTGCAGGTGCATCACAGGAGAAACATTTTAATTCCAACTCTACCACACCATTACCAGTTGCAATCCCTTGCTGACGCAGTACATTGTATTCAGCTAAAAATTCTTCTAAAAAATCTGATACTGAGTTAGGTTTCCCAGAGCCACACCACAAAGAAAAAGCAAAAGGAGTGCCACCATTGGATGCCCCTAATATTGGCCACAATGCAGCATCAGAGCTTTTAAAAAGAGGTAAACCATCAATATTCACCAATAGGGAAATCTTTGTTAGCTTGTCAGTAAATAGAGATTGTCTCAAAATTCCAGACTTGATGCCAAGATGCAAAAACTCACCTCCACAACGATCATCTACAGGAATAAGCCTTGGAGTCTTTAATACAGTTCTAGCATCAGATGGAAGGTCTTCATTAACATGTTTTCGCAAAATTTTTAGCAAACCATTCAGGGCAGTATGAGATATATTTTGCCGCATTGCCCAAGTTGCCAATTCAGACAATAGGTTTACATTGTCAAATTCACAAAGACTATCATTGTCAGCAGAAGAATCTGAATACGGTGATTCCACACCCATCGGTGAAACAAAAGACTCAGCTAAAGAGTGATTTGATGATAAATCACAATCATCAAAATTTTCTGCAGTTTCATGATTTTCGCTGATAACCATTTCAAGTGGCGACATATCTTGATCAGAATTATTCTGTAAATTTTGCAAAAGCTGCTCATTTAAATACCTCCATTAACTTGTTCTGGATGACATAATGTATATTCAATAGCTGTAGCTAAAATACACATATGGAAAAAAAGGCTTGATTACAGATGAGTTAGACTACCTAACTATATATAGGTGAAAAGCATCGCATACCAAAAGGAAAAATTAAAGTTCAAATTGGTAAACATGAAGCAAACAGTATCAATAACTGTTATGTGGTACAGTATATACAATGAAAACAGTGATATTTGTCAAATAAGCAAAAGACAGCGATGAAGAACTTAGATAAACTTAAAGAGAAAGCATAAAAGAGTAAGTTTGGGTCAATAAGAGAAGGAAATATGTGTTTGTTGCAAACAAAACTATATATATATGTCTGAAACTGTAGCAATTTGATTAATATGTATACCTACTGCAATAGTTCATAGTGAAATTCATTGAAATTATGGTACACAAAATTATTTTAAAGAAGTTCCCATGTTATTATTATGAAGAAAAGGAAAAAAGATGAGAATGAAAAATTAAAAAGAATATGTTGTTTTATTCATTATTGCTTTCTTGCTGAATTGCCTTCCAATTTTATTTGTAGAAAATTTGAATAAGCGCCCTTTTCCATAGGGTGAAGTGTGGTCGCACAGATTTTTTTTTAAATTAAAAATTTTAATATTTCTTCTCTGCCTCTTCCAAGAACGATTGTGAATATTGCTGTAAATTAAGATGTGTAAGTTGACAGTCGTCATGGTTTTCAGCTTGTTTAATCTTGGTTTTATGTCAACTCATAGTTTTAAATGGCCAGGTAAAAACAGAATTTTGCAAAATGCATAATACATGTTACATTATGCATAATGTGTGTACAGAAATTGACAAACCGTGTACGTGTGTGCGTAACAGACAGAGATACAACTTTTTTGAGGCTCAAGTATATACTAGAAAAAATTGAAACCTGTTCGCACACAAACGTAAACTTTCCTTAATTTTGTACGTTAATATCATATATAAAAGAATATCTCACGTACATAATTCTTGTTGACTCTTACTGAACCCTACTATTATCCCTCTTTATTCTGCAAAATTAAATTTTGTGTCAATCATCAACAAATCTATTGAAAAGCCCTCGGAAATTCAAGAAAATTGCTACATTCAGAACCGATCGAAATGGCCAGACATGGATGGGCTTTTCTTTAATATTGGTACATAATGTTATGTACCGTATTATACGCACTATGTATTAAATGCATTTATGCAATCTGCAATTTGTATTCAGCTGTTTTAAATTTGCATGACACAAATCAAACAACCAAACTGTTTATTGAGTATCACATTAGTTGATTTTAGAGGTAGAATTGTTGTAGAACACAACACAACACAAGATATATCAATGAAGTATTGTATTTTTCAACTCATCTTATGGCGGTATGGTAAATGTATATAGTACTAAGAGTGGTTAATTATATATATTTATTCTTACCTACCTAGCAGTTTTCCCTTAGTCTGACAACTGCCTAACTGTTGACTGTACATGTGCAGTGTGCTAGTCTGCATCTGGTATTCCTTTTTTACATGTAACTTTTCCCTCTCTCAAAAGATATCTCTGGTGATTTCACTGTTTTCAAAATGATTCCCACCCCTGACAAACCAATCTTTTCTATATTTCCACCCTCAAAAAAGATCTATCTATTCTATAATATATGAATATAAATATCCTATATGTCTTCCACAATGTTCCTCTCATGTCCGGGTATCGATTAGTGGTTTGTTTACAAACAAAACTCAATTTGCTGCCTTAAAACGATTGACCAGAACCACATATATTTTGAGCGGTTATATTCAAAACACTAGACTGTTATTTCTACTATAGGTGATTTGGTACACGTAGGAATAATATAATGAATGTATAAATAAAAACAATAAGAGAACAATAAATTTTTCCCGTTAAACTGGAAACTAAACAATGCAATATAACAATTACTTTGTCATTAACATATTATCATCAGACAACGTTAAACTAATGCAATAAATATTGTTTTGTAATTATCATATTACCACCAAATTTGACAAAGTTATTACAAATTAGCACCTAAAGCCATCAACTGGGCTTGAATGTGCAATTTATGCCAGTAAACAAAACAAAACAATTATCATGAAATTAACACAAGTGGTTTTTCATTTAATTGTACCAAAACACAACAACCTTCCATCCTCAACTCACGGAGATATTTGGTCAATCTCCGAAAATTGAGCCTTCTTTTAATTTGGACAGCACAACTCGCTACCAGTTTTTTTTTCTTTATCGTGAAATGTAAAGGATTAAAACGATCTGGGTTCTAGAAGTAAGTTGTCGTTTTGCTTGGCGGGAAAATTTTAAGGTAAAAGAAAATTTCAAGGCATAAAGAAAATTTTAGCAAAACAGCATTGTTTGTAAAAACTTATGAAAAAACTGAAAATATAATTTGTGTTATTACTACACATATTCAATTTCAATTTTTTTTTTGAGAACTTAAATTATCGTCTTGCAAGTGCAAACGATGTCGACCGACGTCCATACGACGTCCATACAACGTCGCTTCAATGTTCTTCGAAAAAGTGGTTTTTACTTCGCTTCAAAACTAGAGACAATGGTAAATGACAGCAGAAAATCAAAAATCACTTGAAAAACCTGTAAACTATCTACTGTTGATATGGTCGTATTTTGGTCGGATAATGGTCAGATTAAGTCGCGACCAAAACCAACCAAAAGCGACGTTGTTATGACGTCGTTTTTTAATCGCGACCAACAACGACCAAAATACGACGTCGGATTAACGTCGGGTGCTTACTGGGTATATATAAAAGTTTTACAAAATGAAGTTTCAAGATGCTAAAAATTTTCTTTCTAGAAAATGGTAAAAAAGTTATATTTATTTTTTGGCTGTCAAATCAGCTGCGAAAAAAGTGTCCAAAGACAATTTATTCGTATATTATTAAAGATTAAATTGTCAAACTTAGACAAATTTTTACGATATGTCTAACTTTTCAAAAATAAAAATTTCTGTATTTTATATATAGTTCATAATGTCATTTTTTTGACATTTTGTGCGGATTTATTTTCACTAATTAACAAGGTTGTTGGACGTTCTATGCCATTTTGGAGAAATTTTCAAAAAATCTTTATTTTTGCAAGGATCTCATTTCGTGATATTTGCGAAATGCGGAAAAGTTGCCCCACTAATAATTTGCCTCCTTAAGGTTTGACAGATGAGAACATTCACATTTCCAAAATTTGAATCGACTATCATAGCCTTAATCAGACATGATCCTGGAGGTTAGTAAACAGCGGAAATGAATAATGCTTGCATAGCACTGACGGTACGTTAAACTTGTGAACCCCAACCACAAGGACTAACAATCAAGATTTATTCAACTCAAGGTGATCGATATTGAACCATGCTCATAGTAGAGTTGAATTATGTCTTAAAGAGAGTGGATAAATCTGGTATTCCACAAGCAAGGGTGTGCAATAATGCTTTGAGATTGAGATTGATTCTAATGTTTCTTTGCATATAGAGAGAGAACAAACGATAAAATATAAACATTGCGGCCTATTTCTTCATTTTCTTTGTTATGCTATTTGCTGAAACGTGAATTTTGCAAATGAAGATTAAAAGCGTATAACAGACAAATATTGAGTAATAAAAGTTATACTAACATTATAAAATAATTATAAACAGTGAAATATTCAAATCGAATAAAAATAAAAAACGGTGGAGAAACAGAAACTTCCTTTTTGTTATGCGTATACAAGGCATTTAATGGGGGAAATTCTTACAACGACCTGCAGAGTCGCTCAGAAAGGCATGCCAACCTAAAAACCTATCTAGGTCGGCAAAAATTTGCGACATCGAATTAAAAGGGCTGGCTTTTACAAAGATAATACGCTAGGTATGAAAATTTGTTTACATTTTTTTCATTGCAGCTAGAGAAGGCTTTTAAGGGGTTGTTAGTCTATCCAATAAACCGTTCTGGACTTTTTTGTCATTGTCAGTCATCCAAAGATAAGTAGTTTAGAGGCATGGAAAATATTTACATTAAACTTGATTGTTAAAAATTATGACACTGACTGGTTAATAGTGTGCGTAACAAAGTGACATGATCAGCACTTTTTCATGTTCTGTTGTCATTTCAGCCCCTCCGACGCACTTAGCTTATTTTTAAATTTATATATTAAATTAAACTTCACAATGTTTACATGTTTCTTAGTTACAGATTAAAACAGAATTGCCATATTACATAGTATATAAAGTGCAGAAAATGTTGTTTGTTGTTGTGGTTCAAATTGACCCTGTCAAATTTCAAGTCGCCCCCGTCTATGGTAGCTGCTTCGGCTTGAAACACCTAAACCTCAACACTAATCTCAGTCTAATGGCTTTATGACCTATGACATTAAGAGGTGTCACACATGTTCTGACTCTCCCAAAATGACTGGAAGACTCTTAAATTTTGGAATATTCCCCCCCCCCCCCCACTCCACACACAGCCCAATAAATTTTGGGGCGGGTATAAAATGCCTAATACCTAATACCTAATACCTAATACTTAATCATTAAAAATTGTAAAAAAACCCATCTAAAGCCAATTTTTCTGATATTTATTAGTTTTGATTACTTTTGATTCTGAATAAGTCACTTTATACAAAAAATGATGAAAAATCAACATGTTTTATATCATGTTTATTTTCGCTTCAATATCCATCTTGACACAGTTGAGAATTCTCACAGCTATGTATTTTACAGAATCTCTCCTTCGCATTGTTATTTTTGATTGTTGAAAAACATATATATAGAACTTATTTGACGTCACGAAACTAGAAGGTTGTGTTTTCGGAGCTGCCGTAAAAATCCGCAAAAAGTATACAAAAATATACAAAAATCTTCTAAAATTTACAACATTTCATCAACTCCAAGCGACAAAATGACATCAAAGAAATCATCTGCAGCAAAACACCAAACAAATTTGATATGTACAGACGCTGAGTGTATTGACGACCAAGATAAAGACTCACTGAAGTGTTTCAAATGTAATCGATCGGTTCACTTTAGATGTTCGAAACTACCTGCATATCAAATTCACGTGTTTCAGACGAAGCGCCACTACAACTACTACTGCCAAAACTGTGTGAAAGTGTCGGAGAATCTACTGGAGCTTGTCCCAAAGAAGGAAAGGTCACATCCATCACTAAAAACATCTAAAGAAATGGCGCGCCTCAATAAGATTGTTAAAGAAAAGACGAATATTGTAAAAGAACAAGAGCAGATTATTGAAACCCTCAAAGGAAACGAACAACAACTTTTAAAGGTGATTGAAAGCCAAGACTCTGGACTCTCCGACCTTAAGAAAAAGCTGAAAGACGATCCAGCTTACCATACCTTCCAGTTCTTCGAGAATAAGATCGAAAAGAAACTTGAAGACATCCAAGTATCAATGCTGACAATAATCAAGGAAGAATGTAGAAATACAATGAAATCCTACGCTTCAATTGTAAAAGCATCTCCTAACGACGGTAACAACAACGAACAAAAAAGAGAAAGCATTAAGGCGGCTGTCAGAGATGCAAGGAAAGAAGAGATCGCGGAAGATAAAGATAAAGTCAGACGAGCCAAAAACATCATAATACATGGGGTCGAAGAATCATCATACGACATCAATACGACTCAAAGAGATGAAGAATGGACCAAGAAGCTTATTAGCGACCTACGTGTAAAAGTAAACATCAAACGAATTGCGAGGATTGGCTCAAACGATGGAGAAAACAACCGTCCTCTGATTGTTAGCCTTGCAAACGAAGATGAAAAAACGAAAATATTTGGTAACCTACAAGCCCTTAAAGGAATA
>JAUBWS010050300.1:3616-22514 GCA_032270445.1 Darlingtonia californica
TATTAAGTCAAAGAGTTAAAAGAGTCAGCTAAGTGGTGAGGGATTGTAAACCTTAGGTAAACAAAATTAAATTTATTTAATGTGATAGAGTGTATGTCTGGAGTTTTGGGAAAATAATATTAGCCATTTTGAATTTTCTTGTTAATGTGTATTGTACAGACAGGAAAATCAAACTAGAATATTTTAGCATACACTAGAATTTGTGGAACGCTTTGCTAGGTACTTTTTGTAAGAAAACAATACGAACAAACAGCCAGCCACAATTCAAATTTTGATGGCTAGTAAATATCTGATATTATAATCCTATTCTTACAAAGGAAACCACGGCGAGCAAGAAGGAAAAAATATAGAAGTGAAAAAGAAACAAGAAAATCTGGTGAATCTTCTCACGATCAAAACAACTCCCCAAAAGAAGAAAACCAACCAGAGGATGAAGAACTCGCTGACAATCTAAAGCAAATTCGTATTCAAAGAGAAGAAAAAGTAAAAGGTTTGCTACTTGATTGCAATTCTTCTTACGCTGTGAGAAATAATTTAATTCATTCATTTATTAGTTTCAGGGATTTTAGATGTAATGTCGCGTTTGAAAACATTTCCCTTCTCCTTTTTCAGACCTACACATTTGCGATTTGAAAGAAAACCATTACGATAAGTTATGTTCAAAGCTTGATGCTGAATTTGTTGGTATTTTTAACTGGGAAGATTTGGCTGAAAGCTTAATTGAAGATAAAGATAAATGTAAAACGATCATTTCCGATATTCAAATACACTGGAATGGTTCCGGTAATCCGGCGTTCTTTTTCATTGGACATCTTCAAAGAACAACGGAAGGCTTGACCATTGAGAAGTTTAAAAACACTGCTGAAAAACTCAAAAGACCAGACATTGTTACATATATAGACGAGCATTTTTCCGGTATTCAATTATATAAGAAAATTTGTGAAATCAGTTTAGAAGAAAAACTACACTTAGCTAGGAAACTGCGTGATTCTTCGAATGGAGTGAAAGACTGGCGCCATTTTGCAGATGAATACCAGTTGAGTCCAGAAGAGAAGTCGTTACTAAAACTTAAAAGAAATGGTAACAGGGATTATAGTCCAACAAGGATGTTATTTGATGAATTTCATGCATTGCGGATTACCAAATTAAAATTGATACAAGAAAAATGTGATAGGAATGATGTCAAAAATTGCTTCAATGAAATTTTTCAAGAGGAACAAAATATGGGTATTGGATTAAGTTTGTGTTCTTTTTATAGTTGTGTTGTAAATTTCATACAACTTCTAATGTCACTGGCTATGGTTAGACTGCTAAGCAGTTGGCGTCAGACTTAAACTAAATGTTTTGCTTTTATTTTTTAATTTTGCTAAATTCAGTTTGTCTTTCTTTGCGAATAGCAAGTACTGACTTAGAGGAAAATTCACTCAATAAGAGTCACGTTTAAGATAAGCGTCTCGTTCAATCGTGTGCAAATGAATTCCTAGGAAATCAAGTTAAATAAAACAGAGGCTTTTCGCACTATACTGTATATAATAAACTGCAGAAGATCTTTCTTGATAACCTCTTATTAAGTGTCGATCACACACCTTTTCATATAGGGTACCCGGAAAAAACGGAATGCTAAAGAGTGTTGAAAAGCATCGAAGTAATATTATGCAAAGAGCAATTAAACGTTGATTGCTTATGATCTGTTGTGTGACTGGGTTATAACATTAGTCACTGAATTCAGTCAATTAAAAGATACTCATTTGGGAAAAATGTTTATAAGTTTTGATTTTATCCATGTTGAACACCAACCTTATTTTGGGAATATATTAAATTGATGCTTTTGAATAACTTGTAGCGTTCCGTTTTTTTTCTCGCGAATACCCTGCATATACAGTACTATAGCTCTTTGGATAACCGGCGACGAGTTGTCAACGACCATAGGATTAATAGGATCTTTCCGTTGAAAAGTGTAAAGAGATGATAAAACTATACCCTCGACTCTAAAATAAGCAGCCGTCATCTTGTGTTCTTTTTAAAAGTTAGAACATGTTTTTTGCCTGCTCTGCTGAAGGCACCATTTACAAGTCATTGCCAGATTTCTCTTACTCTTTTATACACCATCACACCCTTTATGTCTATTTCTAAGCCACGAGGAAGAGAAGGGGATTCTATAAATATATTTTTTTCTTCCTTTTTTTCAGACCTACAAATTTGCGATTTGAAAGAAAACCATTACGATAAGTTATGTTCAATGCTGGATATTGAATGTGTTAGTATTTTTAATTGGGAAGATTTGGCTGAAAGCTTATTTGAAGATAAAGATAAATGTAGAACGATCATTTCCGATATTCAAATACAGAGCATTGGTTCCGGTAATCCGGCGTTCTTTTTCATTGGGCATATTCAAAGAACAATGGAAAACGTAACCATTAAGGAGTTTAAAAACACTGCTGAAAAACTAAATAGACCAGACATTGTTACATATATGGACAAGCATTTTTCCGATGTTCAATTAAATAAGAAAATTTGTGAAATCAGTTTAGAAGAAAAACTACACTTAGCTAGGAAACTGCACGACTCTTCGAATGGCGTGAACGACTGGCGCTATTTTGCAGATGAATACCAGCTGAGTTCAGAAGAGAAGTCGTTACTAAAACTTAAAAGAAATGGTAACAGGGATTATAGTCCAACAAGGATGTTATTTGATGAATTTCATGCATTGCGGATTACCAAATTAAAATTGATACAAGAAAAATGTGATAGGAATGATGTCAAAAATTGCTTCAATGAAATTTTTCAAGAGTTGATTACAACATTGAATTGTTAATTGGTAATTCCTGGTTGGTGTTCAGAAGTAAATATCAATACAAAGTGTCGGTAATCTGTAAGAGAAATATCGCCCAAAACCACAAATAAAAATCGACCTAGCAGAAGCTTAAGAGAAATAATTCAAATAAAGTTCAACTCGAACAGTTAGCTACAAATCTTAATTCTTTTTTTTTTTTTACTCGTCTATTTTCTCCTTTTTGATTGTTGGCCTTGAATAATCTCCAATCGTTTTTTAAAAGCAACGTCAATAAACCCTTTTGAAGAAGAGATCCTTCTCCTGCATTAGCGTTTGTTAACCAACCAAAGAACTGCATTTACAATTACCCCTAACGTCATACCAGTTAAATACCGACGAATATTACGCATGTCTCGTTAAGGAATTTAAAAAAGTTATTTATATATTTTCGTTGTTAACTTTAGTCTACTCGATAGAATTTTCTGTCTTTTTCACCTTACCCATAACCTATTGGCATTTCTTCGAAGCCCAGTAAATTAGGAAACTGGGGACTGTAAAATGTAACGATGATTATTCTATTAAGTAATGTTCTCATTGTGAGAATTAAGTGTGAAAACAAATCGATCTTAAAACGTCTTATAATTAATTTTGCCATTTTATGGTTATTTCAGATTATTAAGAATATACAAAAGTCAAACTTGGTGTATCATAATTGCCGTTACTGTTGAGGCTTTGTTGTTTCAAACAGAAGCGGCTACTGCGTCCGAAGGGCAGAAGAACCAGCAGCAATGGATGGAAGCCCCTGATGGTGTAAAGTTATCGATTACACTACACTATCTAAAACAATGTTCTCTTCTAACACTGTAATATAATAACCAAGGAAAAGCCTTTGCAATTGAGCGTTATACAGTGTGTTTCATAATGTTGGAAACAGAAAAAATAAATGCAATTTTCGCAATAAATATCCACCAAATCCATCCTTACAAGTTTTATATTAACTTAAAGCCCACTTTCAAGGGATGTGATTTTCCAACAAATTAAAAAAGTAGATCAGGAGTTATAAAGCAAAATGTACTTCATAAATTTATTTAAAATCTTAATGGTCGATTAAGAAGCCGAACAAAAAGAACGATTTGTTTAAACAATCAAAAAACGGTTCTTCCATTAAAAATCCGTGCTTGATTTATGGTACCACAAAAGGAAACATTAACAGATTTACAGTCAACCTAGAACAATCATAAAAAGTCATAACTAATTCTAAAGATTTGGCACATCAAAACAAAAAGCACGAGTGCGTTTAGAGTTGTCTTTATTGACTATTAAAAACTTTACAAGATTTTTTAAGTACATTTTGCTTTATAACTCATGTTCCACTTCTTTATTTTATTTCAAAAATCACATCTCTGGAAAGATAAAAAGAGGCGCTTTACAATGATACAAAATTTGTAAGGATGATATTTACTGTACAAATTACATCAATATTCCGGCGTCGATACAGAGGGATAGCAGAATTTTAGTAGAGTAATATGTCGTTAAAAAGTAAGTATCTTTTATATAATGACAATTCATAATAACATTTTTACGGCTTGTCACTCGTCCTGAAATTTTTCTACCCCTCTGTATCCGCGCCTGATATTAATTGCGAAATTTACTTTTACTATTTCTGTTTCCAACATTATGAAACACTGTTATTTTTAATTACATTGTTTATCTATACAGACGGGAGCTAAGTGGGTGAATCCATGCTGGTCTTAATTCAAAAATTTGATGTTTGCCATTGACTTTATATTTGTAGGTGTGTATTTTACAGACCAGAAGTCATTTTTTTGGCTGTAAAAGGTACTTTGAAAGTGAGATTTTAAGGTTTGAATTCGGTTATTTTGACTGATTTATTAGATGGAGCGTGAGGAGTAGATAAGAAAAATGGGGTCTTTTGACAGATTTGATCTGTTGCTACTTTTTGGCGTGCCGTTAGCAAGTTACTGTAGTTTCAAAATCGGAAAAATCGCAAAATCAACAACGGTCCATCAAAAAGTAAAAAACCACACCACTGTTTGGTAGTACTAAGTAAGGCGAATCTACCAAAGTCAATTTTATGTTGTGTTATAGCCAATATAAAGTACTGACGTCAGCAGAAAAGAGGTAAAAATGGCCTTATTTTGCCCTTAAAACTCAAAATTCAGCAACTAATAGTCCGAATTTGAAAAATGACCCCATTTTCCTTATCTACTCTTCACGCTGTATCTATTGAATATAGTATAGTTAAAATATTAGAATTCGAACATTAAAGATCTCACTTTCAAAGTACCTTTTACAGCCAAAAATGACTTCTGGTCTGTAAAGTACACACCTTCAAGTATAAATTCAATGGCAAACATCAAATTTCTAAGACTTCAGACATAATTATACTAACACCTTCCAATACGTAAGAATTTGCCCCTAAGACTAGCATGGTTTTCCCCACTCAGCTCCCCAACTAATAACAAATTTTTTTATATCGATAAATTTCATATTTACTAAGTAACATGTACAAAAAAGCAAGAAAATTATGATATACCCTGTGTATATGCATTGATGAAGACAAGATGGCTAACATCCACACAATACACGATTATGCAGATGCAGGTATAAAAAAAAGAGAATACACCTATTTAACGTTTACATCTCTGTACCTTCTCGCTTTCATCATTACATATTTTATTTTATTTTAGGTTCATCTTCTACTACCACTGTTACAAAAACCAAATTAAATGATGAAAAATTACCAGTTGAATGTGTTGATAAAGTATCGCATACGTTTCAAGGGATTGATATATCTGAAACATCCCATAGAAAAATGCCATGTGAAACATCAAATGAAAAGGAAGCATCCGAAACTGAGGAAGGTAAAATCTAATAAATTGATCAGTAAATTTTCGATAAATTATTGTTGATATGCAATGCAATGTAAAATGTTAATGTAATAACGGGATAATAACTGTTTTGTGCGACTTCAAGAAGAAACACTAAGCCGGAGGGTGATAGTAAAGACTGATTGTTGGCGAGTGTAGTGTGTTACCGGAACGGGCGTTGTGTGCTTGGTGATTTTGAGTTTCTTTTGCAACCAAAGCTATCTTTTAACTCGATCTTAACCGCGTATCATCGCATTGTTGTAGTGCCCGCTACTAAACCAATCACATTTAAGTATTTTTCGTAAATATAAATTTTATTACGTTATCGAGGCATTTTGAATATTGTTAACACGTTGACTACGGATAACGAGAATTTTCCTTATTTTAGGGTCAAAATATTGAACCAACTTCAAACAGCCATACCTTCTAAAAGAAAACATTTTTGTTATGTTGTTATACCATTTTTGGCATTTACAGAAAAAATTTTATACTCATTTATTTATTTTGAAGCAGTTTTGGCCATGTGAGAGTCGTTAAAACTTTCAAAAAACCAAATTATTCAAGGTGCAATTTTCGTGGTTTTTGAAAGCAGCAGTCAACGTGTTTAAAAGGCTTATTTCAACGAGCTCTTCAACGAGTTTATGTCATCTGTACAAAAGAATTTTGTACTTTCCGAGTTTTGTAAGAAATAGAATAACTCAGGCTAGTTGGAGTTGCACGAAAAAATAGTACAGTATGAATTTAGGTTTATAATCAAGCTTTAAATGTATCTGTATGCAGCTGTTTATAGCGATTTTCGTCACATTAACCACTATGCTCTTTCAACTGCATTGCATGGCACAGAGTTTGACAGCTTCGTCCAATTTCTAAAGTTTAGTAAGAACCCTCAGCGATGCTTGTAAATGTATGAATTTAGTTCAATTTTTTTTCTTGTGCTGAGGCACATTCAGCAAAGCATTTAAAGTCTCTCTCGAAAAGAGTGACAGTTGGAGAACCTATATCATTTTTTCATGATTGTATTTGCGTATGATAGTCAATGATATCTCATCGGAAAGATAATTTGGAGTGGAACAATCTTAAAGTATTTTGAACCTTAAATTTTGAAAATGCAGAAGAAGAAAATGAACTTTTTTCTATTCGTGCTTTAAACTTCAAATTCGGTATACAAATACTACAATCTTTCTTGATTTCGAATATATAGTTGTTTTTCTCAAATCTTCATTGCTTAAGAAAATATAGGCCCTTAAAATATGCAAAAAAGGCCAGGTGTTTTTGGTTAACTTTAAGGGACTATAATTGTAATAAACTGCCTTTGCAGTAGTTAGAAAGTCACATTAGTGCAGGATCTGTTGATTCATTGCAATACGCACTTAGTTCCATGAATATATAAGTACTTGTTGTTCATGAAGATATGATAAAAACAATTAAATATTTGAAATCAGCAAAGATTTAATTTTTCGTATACCAGATTAGAAGTTTTTGACATAGGTAGAAAAAAGATTTTTCTCTTCTTCATTTTTCCTCTACATTTTCATTCAATATTTTAAAAATGATTGAAAATTGTCCCACTCCTCATTATCTTTCCAATGAGTAGTGAGTGAGTATGGAGTTTCCGAAAATTTAATTTGATACAATGCCTACACCCGCCCGTTCACATTAGTTAAGTTTCTTTTATCTGTCCAACACCAGGAATTCAATGTCAAGTTGGTAAGTTTGTTTGTTAGTTGTAGGTTATTTATTTTTTATTTTGATAGGTATATCATTGTCCTGTTTAAATGAAGATCATTTGAGCAAACTTTCATCATGGGTTGACAAAAGAAGGGCAAATGGAATACCTCGGTGGAAATTTATTCTTGATAAATTTATCACAGACAAAGATGAGAACGAAATTTTGACCGTTTCTCTTTCCCAAGCAGACATTGGTGGTGGAAATCCAGGGTTTGCATTTTTGAATCAACTTATCACTATGAACGAAAGTCTTACAAAAGAGAAGTTTTGTAAAGTTGCTAAAGAATGCAAAAGATTTGATTTTACTTCGCTTTCCTTCATGAAAAATCTCACAGAACTGATGAGTGAACTAGAATTACAAAACAAATTAATCTTAGCTGCTAGATTAAATCAACAAGGAGTTGAGAATGATTGGAAACATTTTGCTGATAAGTTTGGCTTGACAAATGAAGAGAAGGATACAATAGGCCTAACAATCAATGTACCTAACGTTTACAGTCCTACCAGGAGGTTAATTGAAATCTTGATTGAAAAAGAAAAGAACACAACAGACTTGAAATCTGTGTGTGAAGATTTGGTTTTTAAGCATACAATAAAGATCATCACTGACATTGAAAAATTGATCTCTCCACCTTAATTATACTGGAACATGACAATCTCAACTTCTACAGATTTCTACCGGGAATAAATAGGTTACGTTGGTTTATTGTAATTTTTTACTCATTATTTGATTTTTAAAAGTAACCTAGATTCACCAAGTATTTTACTTCCAATCTTTGCTTTACCATTCCCCGCTTATTTCAACCCCTATATAATTTGAAAAATTTTCCCACCCCTCCCTAATTATTCAGTACTATAGATCGTTTCTCTCAAACGATTCGCGTTTAAATATTAAAAAAGTTTGAAGTGAAAATTTGTGTTTGTTTTGAGCACAGTATTCTTGTACCACCAATATCTAAAGAACTTAATGCATATAAATTCCCAATGCTACTTTGTATACCTTAAAACATCATCATTAACGCTGTAAGAGTGCCTAACATAAAATGATCAACCCTCGGTTGAGTTAGTTAGAATGCAAAAGACTTGATTTACTTCGCTTTCCTTCCTTTTCCTTCGCTAAAATTAATTAAGCTCACGACTTATGCATTATACTAGTGCAACTGCTCTACCACTGAGCTATCCAGTCCATATAGGAACAGTATCGTGTATGGAGTTCAATCACTTCATAGTCACTGTGTGCGTGTGTGCGGGCGAGATACAAATTCTGGTACCATTCGATGATACACGGGACAAACAAGGACAACGTTTCAATAATACGATTAGCATCATCCTCAGAGGACTTATGTCAAACATTGTCATTAACGCTGTAAGAAACTGAGGGTTGATCACTTAGCGCACTCTTACAGCGTTAGGCTGGAACTTTCGAATTTTTCTGTTGTAAAATGAATCATTTTTATAAATAAAATAACTTCTGATGGTTCATTCGTTATCATTTATTGATTTCTATACGAGACTTATTTTGAAAGACCAACCAAGTACTGTATATAGGATAAATAAATAATAGTTTATCAATGAATCATCGTACGCATTTATATGAGATGACACTAAAAAATTAAATCATTTTTATTTGTTTTTTTAATATGTTTTAAACACTTCACATATTTTTTGTAATTATTTTTTTCATTTAGAATTTATATTTTATAGCTTCCATATTTTCACATCTTCAATTTTATATGCGATTTATAAATTGTTTTTTTACCGTATGTTATTTTTGTTATAGTTTTCTTAAATATGTTTTGAAATTTTTATGGTCATTCATATATTATTATTCTTTTAGTAATATTTCGACATACGTAGTGCATGTCTTCATCGGACTACGTACAAAGAAAAGTGAAGGCAAAATACGGTCACGGCTGACGTAATAACGTCAAACGTCAATATGGTGACTTCTCCCGTAAGTACGAGAGCATTGGCTTCCAGAATTGCCTCGTCACGTACTGACCATCATCTCTTGGTTAAGACCATAATCACTAACCACCCTTCCACTCCCTCTCATCCGTTATCATCCCTCTCAAGAAGTTATTAAAGTTTCCTGTAGGTTCCTTGATCATTCAAAACTTTATAAATGCATTCAAGGAATTTTAAAGTATAAAAAGAAATCTAAACATTTTTCCTAATGTTTATGTCTTATTTTTATTACAGATTACTAAAACATAAATTCAATATACATAAAAGAAAAAAGGACAAGATGCCTAACAAGATCCACACATTAGCTGATCTTCGACCATGTCCAGGTAATTTAACAACAAACCTTTATTGAATTGCTACAGAGCAATGTTACTCAACATTTTCTCATCTTTTTACAGGTTAGCAAAATTATAAATGAGCGAAATTTTCCATAACAAGTTTATAGCCATGCGACTGATTGGCTTAACTAACTATTTATATTATTGATGTACTTTAGTCTTGGGGTACGGATAGTTGTGTAAAATTGAATAACGTCAAGGTGTGTTAGTGTATTAGTTATTTTAAAGTTTCCTTCTCTCATAGTTCAACAACCAGACGACACCAAAGAATTTACAAATGCCGATATACACAAAACATGTGTGCTAGGTAGGAAACGTAAATAAGGTGAATAAGTTAGAAAACAGGTTGTTCAAATTTAAAGTTGTTAACTAAATAAATAAAAAGGTCAAATCTTTTAGTTTTGGTACCGTTCAAAAGGTACACATCTTCTTCACACAGTAATAAAATCAAAGTTAATGACCAATCTGTTAATTCAAAAATCTAAAACAAAGTCATATGGGTGAAATTTTGAAAAATTGAGATAGCATAACATGGAGAGAATCAGAATCATAAAAGATAACTGAGCAACTTTTCCTATGCAGCTGGACATGTTTTCCAAATTGTTGAAGCCAATTTTCATACTTGTATTGGTCTTGCATTTTTCAAAGATTTCTGTCAATTGGTGAATCGCTTCTTTGCAGTTTCTCTGACAGGATCTCTGTTTCACATTATTAAGCTTTTTGATTCATGTTTAGTAATAAAACCTGTAGTCAGTTGTTAATTGAACTTTTTATGTTTTATATGACTTTGCTTGACATATGATGATTGATATCTTTTCATTTAAAGCTATCTCGATTTTTTTAAATCTCAACCTTGTGACTTTAATGTGTAATTGTGAGCTAACAATATGGTCGTCAACTTTAATTATATTACTTACTGTGTATAGAATAAATGTGTACCCTTTTGAACGGTACCAAAATTGAAAGATTTGACCTTTTAGTTATTTCATAAAGCAACTTTACTTTTTCACTATACTTTTTTTTCATACACGCTGTAGGAAAATTTTGGACAACATTTTAAGTTTGATAAGGAGTTTTTCAACAGATTCCACACCCCTACCACAAAGAAATCTCGTCTTGGAAATTCTTATCTATGCATTATATCTTCCGGAAGCTCAGCTGGATTTTTATATGTAATATTTTTCTCTTCACTAACATTATTAGATATTCCATCGCAAGATGTTTGAACATTGTCTAAACCTTCCTATACATTCTAATTACGCGATGAGCTTAGCGAAGACCGTTTCTTTAGGTCAACACACGCAAGAGATTTACATAGGTTTGTTTTTCACAAAAATCAATGATAGTTTTTGGAAGATTTTTCGGGTACGTTTTTAGAGTACTTTTTTGGGGTATAAACTCGGGGTAAGGTGAAATCAATTGTGTAGGTGAGTGTTACGGAGAAGGGTTTTTGCATTTGATAAAACGTACAAGCGAAAGTCAAAACAAACGGTTAGTTCTTCTGCCTCTGGGACTCACTAGCCGCTTCGGCTTGAAATACCTGAGCCTCAACACTAGTGACTTTGTGATGACCTGTGAAATTAACAGTGAGAGGTCACTTCACCATAGCTGTCCCAGTGGCCGGTTTGAACTCACAACCATCGGATGACCAAAGTCCAATCCTTAACCACTGAGTCACTTCTCCACACTAACACAGTAATTGTAGGTTTGGTTTTACCGTCAGTAGCCATGTTTGTATTTCGACTACTGCTCCAGGTCCATTATAATTTATGATTGTTAACTCAAGATATTTCGCCCCCTCTTTTGAAAATTTATCAATGAGGGTCCCAACTTTACAGAAAAACCAAAACGGAGCCTTGTGGAATTAACAGTGATTGGTGAGTTTTCACTACCGAGAGGCTTGTTCTGAACTCAACGTCTTAACCACTCGACCACAAACCTTACTATATTTATAAGGAAAAAAAACAAGAAAATTAGCCTCGAAAATAAAAAATTACTCAAAACCAGTTTAAATGCGATGTCGTACTGATGGAGCATGATAGAATTTCTTAATACTGCAATGTTAAATAAAAATCTTGCAAATTTTGGAAAACTGTGGAGCAGTTGCTCAGTGGTCAAAGGCGTCGGACTAGTGATCCGATGGTTGTAATTTCAAACCAGCCATTTGGACAACTGTTATGAAGTGACCTCTCGTTCTAAGTGTCGTCGTTAGTGTTGAGGTTTAGGTGTTTCGAATCAAAGCGGCTAGTGCATTCAAGGGGTAGAAACAAACGTTAGTGGAAGGTAGCCCAATAAGACATAAAACTATCGATTGCATTACATTACATTTTAGTACCTGGCGTTACAATGTCTTCTTTTTATCTGACGTTTTTATTGGTTTTTTTCGATCACGTGAGCGACCGACGCCAATCATCATCATCATCATCATCATCATTAACATATTTGTATAATAAAATACATTATGTAGTAAAGGGAGTGACAGTAGAATAGGCGTTAGCTGACCCGACATGTACTAAGTTCTCTCCTCGTTATTACCAAAGACCAAGGAATTTGCCTTGTAATGTTGTAAACGTCTTCATTTGTTGCGATGTTCGGCCATCTAACGTTTATACATGCAATTCGTAGTAGTCTACGATGGAAAGCGTCTATCGAAAGTTTGACTTTTATATAGGAATATCCCGGTAATATAACAGTCATTCAATGGCAAAAATTTTCTTCGCTTGATATCTTCTTCGGTATCAAGTAGTGTCCCCAGTAACTTGCATTTCTTCCAGTTTTCATCACCGTTTCTCATTATCGTAAACTGTTCTGTTTTTTCTTCATTATTAACAAAGTCCCATTGACCTGACCTAGTCGGTAGAGATGTTTTCGCGTGTTCGATATTCCACAGATCAATAGATGTTGATTTCTTTGTTTTTGTTGTATATGCATGATCGTATTCAATATTTGCTGGGTGTCTTGTGGTGTTCATTGATTCGTGCCTTCGCGAGGTAGTAAGTGAAAAAGATTTTGAACGGGTCCTTTCGGCTTTCCGGGTTTTTGTAGAGGTGTCATTATCCTTAGTATTAATTCTGATGGATACTCTCCAAGTTCTGATATCTTGTTGTATATATCAGCTATCAGTTCGTGGAGAATATTTGGAACAGACTTCGGCATCTCAGCTTTTATTACATCATCTCCAGAACTTCTGTAATCTGTAATAGCATTTCAACCTCTGTGGCGGTAAACGGCTGACGCATTGGTACAGGCTCTATGTTAGTATTACTTAGAGGAGTGTTTTTACAGGACTGATCTTTGAAGTATGTCGCAATGATCTCGTCTCTCTTTCATTAGTGGTGTATCCTCTGTTTACGGATTTATCATACGTCAATTTTCTAGATTGAAATAAAATGGTCCAACTAATACTTAGGCCGATATATTTAGTCCGTTTTCCGCATTCGAATGAAAATACGACCAGACTCTCAGGGTTAAATATAATGGTCGTACATCGGACATGGTCCGACCAAAAATGTTTTGGCCTGAATTACATACTCTTGAATTACAGGTCAATAAAGAACTGATCATTGTTTTATTTTGTCCCAATGCCCATTGCATTGCAATACATTACATTACATTTTACATTACAAAGATAGAAGATTCCCTTACCTACCTTCTTATTGATACTTCCACTGTATGTTGTCTACTACCACGAAGGCATACTCCAATTGATCTGCAAAGCGCAAACGATATTTTTCTTCGGATCCAGTTGGTTACAATACGTCACTGTATCGTCTGTCTTTCTTCCCTGTCAGTGTTTCTGATAAAGCACCAGCATTCTCTTCCCATCCAGCCCGTGGCTGCAAAGATCAGTGGAGTGATAAAGCCGTGCTCAACTTCCTGTATGCGTTGGTTATAACTGCGTTTTTTTTTTCTCATTCTTTTTATAGCATTTCGATAGGCTTTGGTTTGCATGTCTCTTGGCCATGGGGTTGAACACCCTTACGTCAAAAAATGCCGATTGACCTGCTTGTCAAAACCCTCTTGCTTGAATGTCAAGTCTTGCCTCGTCCCCTTTGATTGTAGATTGATTCATTTTCTCTCCTGTGAGTTGAGTAAGACCTGGCTCGATTGTTACATCTTTGCAAATCTCACTGTGTTGCACGTTACAAAATCATTACATTTTTTGCATCGTTAGTTTGTACATGCATTATATAATAAATGATCATAATTTCGTGATTGGAGGCAAATTATCTATATATTTCACGCAAATCATTTCTATCTCTTTGTTATATACTGCAAATAAAAATTAATGGTGCGAGAAACTGTTAAATACCTGGGTATACTTTTTTACGGAAGATCTGTAGACCAATGATAGCGTTATAATCTACTCCCTGTCTCTCAACCGTACCCATGAAGACAAATTTGTTTTATATATCATTTGGTTTCAGGTACCACCACTGTTACAGTAAATGATGAAAAGTTACGAGTTGAACCATGGTCTGTGGGTAAAATATCACAAAAACTTAAAGACACTGAACTATCTGAAAAATCAAGTAAAAAATTACCAACTGAAACATCGATAGATGAAACATCTTCTGAAGTATCAAATAAAGATGAAACATCTTCTACAATATCAAATAAAGATGAAACAACTTCTACAATATCAAGTAAAGATGAAGCATCCGCACTTGAGAAAGGTAAAGGGCAGAATTCACATCTTGATTTGAAAATCTAGCCTCAGTTAATTTTTTTACACTCTCAATAGACAATGGACATGACAAAAATATATTTTACAAAAGTTCTTAATGAGCAAGAGAGGCTGTATTAACTGCTTTATGAAATTGTAATATGATTATGCTATGTAATTTTGCTATTTTTCTTCGTTTTCCTTTGGAGCTGTATACAAATATTGTGTGAATTTAATTTTACAATTTTGATTTCTTTGGATTTTTTGCTTATAAAAAGGGGGGATGGATTTGAAATTTCTTTTTGTGAGAAGAGAAGGGATTTGCTCAATTTTTGAGGGGGACTGAAAACACTATGAGTTGTTGAATGGTTATGGTTTTATTTTTATAGGTGTATCGTTGTCTGGTTTAAAGGAAGATCATTTGGTGAAACTTTCTTCGAGGATTGATCAAAACAGTTCATCTGGGATACCACGCTGGGAATACATCATTGAAAAGCTCATCCCAGAGAAAGTTGAAAGAGATAAGAAGGTTGCTAATCTTCGTCGAGCACAACACGGTGGAGGGAATCCAGCCTTAAACTTTTTGAAATGTCTTGAAACCATGGAGGATAGTCCTACAAAAGAAAGATTTTGTAAAGTTTCTCGTGAAAGCAAAAGGTTTGATATCCCTCGGCTTCCTTTCATTAAAAAGGTAGCAGATTCGTCTATTTTGATGTCGGAATTAGAACTGGATGAAAAATTGATGTTGGCTGGTAAATTAACGAAGCAAGGAATTGAGAACGATTGGAAACATTTCGCAGATAAATTTGGTTTTTCAAAAGAAAACAAGGATAGGGTTAGTCAGACAATTAATGAACCCAATGTTTATAGTCCTACCAAATGTTTGATTGAAATGTTGATCGAGAAGGGGAAGACAACAAGTGATTTGAAATCTGCATGTAAAGAGTTATGTTTTCAGCAAACAATAAATTTTATCACGGAGATTGAAAAGGAGATTCTCTCTTCTTCGTAACCATGAAAATAATAGTGTAAACTTTCAATATGAGATAGATGTTCCTGGAACTGAGTTTAGACATCGAATGATGTTATACTGGATATACCTAGTGAATTCTCGATCTGGAGTAACGTAACGGAAAAATTTGTTTTAAGATTTATTCCCAATTTTTACCAAGTAAATTCGATAATTCGAACCATATGGGGCCAATGATATGAGTTCGAGTTTTTGTCTCTAACCGCAGAATTAAATTAGTATAAAACTTAAATATTGCTCAAACCGCGAATCTTCCTTGCAAAAATTCATAGTCAGAAAAGAGTTGGATGGTGTGGTATAAACTTTATAAAGTATTATCAAATCTATCACGTTCATTTTTTATTAAGATTTCGGTAATCTAGAGCACTACATTCTTAATGCCGTTCGTAAAATTATGAGCGCAGTAAAATAGAGGTTTTGCCTAAAAATGCGCTAAGCAAAAATTATTCCACAGGTAAAACTTAGAGAGCTGCGAAACAGACTTTAATATTCAGGAAAAATACGCGATTGGTTCTGACGATAGATTTTATGCAATATAATGGATCTGGTCTAACCTAGCTAAGTAATATTAGGCGTATTTATACTGAGACGAACTCATCGTCTAAGACGAATAGTTCGTCTCGACGATTAATTCATCTTACAAAAGAAATGTCTTTTTCGCCGTAACTATTCTGTCGAGTAAATTGAAAATTAGGACGATTTGTTCGTTTCGTCTTAGTATAGATACAGCTATTCTTTTTTTTTAAGTTTGCAGTTTCCCTAGCAAAGCGAAATGTAAAAACGGCCGAAATATTGGAAAAGGTGGTTTGGATTTTAATCCCATATTATAACCTTTTTCTCGTTCTAAAAACGCATTTGAATTTTTATAGTTGTATAATATAATTTTTAAATAGACCATTTGATTATATATTTTTTTCGCCAAAAATTTGCAAGCAGTTGTTCATGATTTAAAAAGACACTTTTAATATACAAAACGACAAATGATTATTTTTACACTTTAAATTAAGTTTTTGAAAAATTGAATTTACGTCACTTTTGTCCGACGAAATTTTGTCTGGCATTTTTTTGTCTGATAGGTATGGCCGCTCAAAAGGGCTGGTCGAGTGGCTGAAAACCCTCATTTCATAGCATTATTGCTCCAAATTTCAGGCTAAAATTTAGCCAAAGGGTGACACCGCAAAATCTGCGTTAAAAAATGACAGAACTGAAATTACTGCTGGGTAATGTTAATTTTAGAAAAAGCTTTTGAGCTTCAAATATTCTGATTCAATATTCTTTTGGCTCACAAACACCGTTTAGAAATCTCATCTCAAACTTTTACTATGTAAAATGATAACTGTCCATTTTTCCCTAAATTTTCGATATGCGCTAAATCGCTACCAAACGCTCATGAAAAGTTTTTTCTAAAGTGCTACTGAAAAGTTATTTCAACAGTGTACCAAATTAGATTTTGATAGCACAGGCGGTTTGCAGGATATCTAAGGCGTACCCTTTGGCTACGCCCCGGGTAATAAAAATGAAAAGGGTCCAGCAATTCTAAAGTTGAGTATACTATCAAAGTTTGATATTTTTACGTCAAACCATTCACACTAGACACAAATTGAGGCAGTCAACTGGCTTTAAAATTACTGTCCATCAACATGTTTTAGTTTTTTTAATTCGTTTATATGGTTATCTCGTAGTTTTGATTTCATTCAGAAGTACGTGAACGTACAAAGATTTTAAAGCAGGATTAGGAAGTCTTGAAAATTATTTATCAACTCCAATACTTTCATCTTTTATCGCGTTCTATAATTAGGAAAAATCAAATAAAACAGTATGTGTTTTTGGTACTTTTTTATTTCATGTTAGCTCTCCTTTTCCTACCCCGTACAATGTTGTTTCTGAGTGGCCTTGAATTTTCTTTGTCCTCGGGGGAAAGTGGTGGAATTTCAATGTAAAGAAGTGTTTCAATCGATTTGCCCCTATCTGAGATTTTGCAAACAATTTATATTAAATGGATAAAATTTCGCTTTTGGATCGAGTCGTAGATTTGATTTTTCGAATAAAAACAAAGCGAAATTTGAAATTTAGTCAACGCGAAAAAAACTTAGACTATGTAAATTATTAATTCGAAACAAATGTAAAACTTTAACAGTGTGTATCTAAATGACTTATCCAAAACCTTTCAAAGCTTATTTTTCTACAAACTCTTACCAAATTATTGCAATTTTTGTATCTTAGGAACGCGCGCTTCTTCAGCACTTTCCAAAATATAATATAAAATTTAAAACCAAATTAAAACAAAATTTCTTCCAAAAAATATCGAAGAAAAACTTTTGGCTGTAGATCATTATTTCGTTAAAGATCAATTAAGCTAAAGTTATTAAGTTTTAATTGGCTTTGTTTTGACAATATATTCCTTTGAATTTTCTTCACGATACCTCTGGTGTGCTTAACTCTTCCACTTTACACTTGTTCGATACAAATTTCGAGAATAAAAAAAGTCATTAAATTCATAAAATTTTAAGTGGCCGTTTATTATATTGAAAATGTTTAATTGATCTTTTTTAAGGAAATAATGATCTAAAGCAAAAATCTTTTCTTCCATAACTTTTGGAAGAATTATTATTTCATTTAAAGATTTATTTTTTGGAAGGTGCTGAAGAAGCACTTGCCTATTATATAAAAATCGCAATGATTTGACAAGTGTGTGCGGAAAAATAAGCTTTAAAAAGTTTTGGAAAGTCATTTTGGTACACACTGTATTAACCCTTGAATATATAGGTAATTATGATGATGTTTAATTAAGCTATGCATCAATACTTAATGACATCAGCGGAAAAAGTTAATCAACTTTTCTCATTGGATACTTCCAGTATTTATTTTGATCGATGATTTACGATATTCACAATCCTTAGTCTGACGAAGGACGTTAAAAACTGATTGCCTTATTCATCAACTTTTTAAATAGCTCACGCAACTTGATAATTTGGTTATCGTAGGGTAGATTAAAGACCGGAACATTTCCTTAAGCATTTCTAAGAATTCAATATGAAGAAGAAAAATAACATTAAAAAAAAAAACATACATAATACAGTGTGTCCCGACAAAGTAGCCCAGTGCTTCAAATTTCTATAACTTTTGATCCACAGACAATTTTATATACTTATATCACATGATACAGTACGAGACTAACATTTTTATTCAAAAAATAGTTTTCGGAATATTTTACCATGCAGCTTTATTATTAGCAAGATAACGATCAATGAAAAATATATTGTCATTTATGAATTAATTGCTGTTGAGAGCACTAAGTGTGAGTTTACACTTTGATTTTTTATTCTTTAAATAAATATTTCGACGAAAAATTGGAAATAACATCCTATTTATTGACTTTTCATTCGATAAATAACCAAGTGCTTTAATTTTTAGTCAGAGTAAAATTAAAAATGGAATATTTATGTGGTAGTTTTCAAAACTTTTTGTGTGAACTGTGCTCTAATAAAGCAATTCAAAAAATAC